>CAKALU010066303.1:10630-32081 GCA_916700995.1 Hozukius guyotensis
CTTGGAAATATAATTTGTGTCTGATATGATTTAACAACAAATCTGTTCAATTATCACTAATACAATTTTTCCACCAAAATTAATGCATATATGGCAACAAAACCCACTAAAAATAGGCGATATACTCTTTTCCCCTTTGCCAGTAAATGAGTAGCCTTTCTGGGTTGTTTTTTTTGCACATTCGATGTCATGAACGTTTTTCATGACATCATTTTCGGCATTTCTTTGGACATTTTTTGGCCTTTTTTTCCGGATATTTTTCAGACATATGTCAGACTTTTCTTCTGCCTTTCTTTGGCATTTGTCTAACATTTATCAGATTTTTTTTTACAGTTTTTCTAACTTTTTTTCAGACATTTTTCAGACTTTTCCTCGACCCAACATATTACTTCTTTTTTTTAATACCTGTTACTTATTCAGTCTCTCTGTCAAACTCTCAAACCAGAATTAATGATTGTTGGAACAGAGGAAAGACGAACAAAAAGACAGTTTGATGAGTTTTATTTTGTTTCTGTCCAGTTTGAATGAAGTGTATTTTACGACGATCAGCCAGGTCAGATGACCAGATGACCATCACACCAGATGACCAGATGACTGGACTGCACAGATGGAAATAACCTTTACACTTTCAACAACTGTGACTCAAAATGATTCCATCAATGTGGACTACCGAGCCGCGCCCCCATGTATATTTGAGACAGGTTACAACCATCCCTGGCATGTGGGACTGTATTAAAATCTATTTTGCAAACTGTACATATTTCATAAAACCATTTAAACACGTTGTTTCAGGAGTTGACACATTGAAGTTTATAATACAGCAAATTGGCTATTCCAGTGTAAATCACAAAAAGTGTTACAGCTGTCCCTGGTCTCCCCTATTGTCACAGTGTGGTATTATTACCGAAGTACTGAACTACTTTCACTGAAGTACATGAAGGATCTGAGTACTTCTTCCACCACTGACAGCTTGTTAATCCAACCAATCCTTCAAATAGTCGCATTTATAAGCCCAAGGACAAATAATGAACCAGCTAAATATCCCTATATAGCTGCTACACGACTTCAGACTTTGACCTGTTAATAAAACCCCATAAACTACATTAATAAAGACAGAAATACTCACCTTTCACCACAGATGTGTCCAGATGTGTTCAGATTTAACGTGATTCTCTTTAGTTCCAGAGATCATCGATGAGAAGCAGTGAAGCTGAACAGAAGTCTCCTCAAACACACCGACAGAGTTTACTTTCACTTTGAGGAGAAAACGAAAGTGAACTGGAGCTGCTTCTGCTGCTGCTGGGAAACTGCGTTTATACTTTCATTATACAAGAAATGCTTCATAATAGCCTCAATATTAACTCATATATATATATATATATATATAGAAAGCTGCGACTTTATTAACATTTTATAGTCATTATAGAAACATATACTGGATATTTTCATATATCCTCGTTTCAAACTTTGAAAAAAAACAAACGGATTAAGTATCATAACAGCTTGCAAGTTTATATTACATAATAATAATAATAATAATAATAATAATAATAATAATAATAATTACATAAAAAAGAGGAAATATTAATTAGCTTACACCAGCCTTAATTAGACAAACATTTAATATATTTGTTATAAATTAGTCAATTAGTTTATGACACAAACAGTGGTGGAAATTAACATTTACACAAGTACTGTAGGCTACTTAAGTTAAAGTTATATGTGTTTTAAAGTATTTTATATATCATATTGTATATATACTTTATATATATTTTATAATTGTTTCTATGAACCTTAGTACATTTCTTGAATAATTTTGTACATTTCTGCACAAAACAACCACTTTCAAAAACTGCACAGCTCTTAAAGTTTTTATTCAGATATATTTGACGTATTTATTTAGCATTTTTTCATATTTTTATTTTATTTTTCTTATATTCTATATTTATGTTTTTTTTAGGCCTATATATTTTATAATATTTTTCATATTTTTATAGTATTTTTCTTCTATATTTATGTTTCTTGTAGGTCTTTAAATGTTATAGTATTTTCTCATATTTTTTATTGTATTTTTCTTATATTCTATATTTAAGTTTCTTGTAGGTCTATATATTTTATATATATTTTCTAAATATTTATATAGTGTTTTTCTTCTATATTTATGTTTCTTGTAGGCCTATATGTATTTTATAATTTATTTTACTATTTCTATTGTATTTTTCATCTCTATATATGTTATTGTATTTCTTTCATATTTTTCTTCTATTTTCCTTATATTCTATATTTATGTTTTAGTAGACCTATATATATTTTATAATTTTTTTAAATATTTTAATTTATTTTCCTTCTATTTATTCTTCTTGATTTTTGCAATACTGTACTATCACTACCTTTAGTGGAGTTTGATTTTTGAACACAAGGTGGCATCAACGAGCCAGCTGTGATTACAAAACCACCAAAAATAATGTCTTCTTCTCATTTCAATGATAATAATGATAATAATAATAATAATAATAATAATAATAATAATAATAATAATATTTTACATAATTACATGTCAAAGAGATATATTGTGCTTTATACTCCTCTATATTTATGTATTTAATAACCATAGTTACTGGTTACTTTTCAGATTAATCTTTTACATTCAAAACATTTAATCATCTTATAAAATACATAATATTGATACAAACTACTCAGCAGTTTATAAAATAGTTCACATTTCCTCCACGTTAACCAGCTACAACAGTTTAATAAATAATAATAATAATAAGTAATGTATTAATACATAATAATGTAAAACTAACAGGTGAATCTGCTTGTGTAATGATTATTTTTTGGCTGATAATACTTTTATAAGACTTTTACTTGCTATATATAATACTATAATTATATTATATATTTATATATTAATATATATTATATATTTTTTATATTGTAGTATTGCTATTTTTACTTGAGTTAAGGATCTGAATACTTTCTCTATGAATATCAATGTTATAGCAGCATGTTACTGTTGGAGCTACTTTAACTTCTTTATATACAGTTAGATAGTTTAGTCCAGTGGTTCCCAACCTAGGGGTCGGGCCCCTCCAAAGGGTCACCAGGTAAATCTGAGGGGTCCTGAGATGATTAATGGGAGAGAAGATCTTTTTTGCATAATATTTTATAAGCGTATTATATGTTTTTATATAAAATCTTAATCTGAAATGTAATTACAGCTGTTAAATAAATATTGAGCAGTAAAAAGTACAATATTTCCCTCTGAAATGTAGAGGAGTAGTAAACACAAAACTGGAAATACTTGAGTAAATGTACTTAGTTACTTTCCACCACTGCATGCATCTACAGTAACGGCTCTAGTCCAGCTGCTCCAGATGTTTGGATCAATGCACCTTCATGAAGTTTCAGCCGAGGATCCTCCAACATCACATTCACACGGCAGCGTCGGCGGCGACGGCGGCAGTGTAATTTCTGCCGAGATCAGAATAGAAGTGAAAGCTGAGTCCGTGGCACCAGATGGTCGTAGGAGGAGGAACACGTAAAGAGATGAAAATCAGAGGTCGGAGGACAGAAGGGTGATTTAGAGTTCATGCTAATCACGACTTCAACCAGTGAAACGAGAGTAAAAATACGCCACTGCTGCATCAGATCACACAAACGGAGGGTCACACAGAGGCTGGATGAAGAGAGGAGGAGAGGAATCATCTGCTACAGCAGTGATGGAGCAAATATTCACATCATTTACTGGAGTAAAAATACTAATACCACACTGTGAAAATACACCACTAGAAGTAAAAGTCCTACTTTCAAATACTATTAAAAGTGTGTGAGTAAAATCAGCCAAATGGACTTAAAATATTAAAAGTATTTGTTACGAAAAAACGGTCAAGACAGCGATACAGCTATTACAATTTAACCGGCTATATAACTCCAGTCAAACCACATAAACTTAATAACATTCAGGACACATGTATTAAAGGTCCCATATTATAAAAAAACAAGATTTTCATGTTTTTTTATTATAAAGCAGGCTTAAGTCCTATATAAATACTGTGAAAGTATCGAAACACTCAATCCACAAGGAAATACACACAGCCCGTATTCAGAAACTCTGCGTTTGAAACAAGCCGTCAGGATTTCTGTCCATTTGTGATGTCACAAATATACAATATTTAGACCCTTGACACAATTTTAAATGTAAACATTCTAAATGTGTCCCAGTTTATTTCCTGGTTGCAGTGTATGTGAATGTTATCAGCTGACAGGAAGTAAACATGGACCCAAGCTGTTGCCTAGCAACGCAATTCTGTTGCAATTCCGTCAAAATGCGCTAAAACGGAGCGTTTCAGACAGATAGTAAATACAGGCATATTCAAGCTGACAGTATGAGGAAAATAACGTTTTTTTTTAACATTAAAGCATGTAAACATGTTCTAGTAGAAACACAAAACACAAGTATGAACCTGAAAATGAGCACGATATGGGACCTTTAAATAAGAAATATTCAAACACACCATTTTAGAATAGGCGAAAATAACACATTTATTTACCATTTTCATTCACATATCTGGAGGTCAGAGGTCAAGGGACCCCTTTGAAAATGGACATGACAGTTTTTCCTCTCCAACATTTAGTGTTAGTTTGGAGCGTTAAATTGTGATGTTGTGATGATCTGAGGATGATAATGGAGTTGTGGAGGAGAAAATGCTGTCATGTGTTCTAGTGATGACGGTCATGTGTGCTGCTATCTCAGCTGCGTTTACTACACGATCTGTGGCTGTTTCCCACTCATGAAAGCTCTGTTAGGAAACAGCGGCTTGAGCAACGAGAGGGTGGAGGACCTCACTCCCTCACTCCCTCCCTCCTTCACTCCCTCACTCCCTCACCCCCTCACCCCCTCACTCACTTCCTCCCTCCTTCACTCCCTCTCTCACTCCCTCCCTCCCTCCCTCTCTCCCTCCCTCACTCAGTCATCCTGCAGCGTCTGTGTGTGTTATTCTGGGTCAGCCATTTCCCTGGAATGTTCCTCCTCCTGCCAAACAGAAGTCACTACAATGGTATGCACACACAACACTGCAGAAATATGGAGGACAGAACCTGCCAAAATCTAAAATAAATAAATAAATAAATGACTCGATAAATAAATAAATATCATTAAAATTTTAGCAAAGATAATAATAAAAATAAATGTAGTCATTAATTAATTGATAAAATGTGGCATTAATTGATATTTCTGTTTTAATTTGCTTCTTTTTTTATTTATGTTTATATTAATACCCTTATTTGTTTAAGCTTCTGTTTAATTTTCCCTTTTATTTATTTTTGTATTTATTTTATTAATTTTAAAATGTATTTATTTATTTTTGCATTTGTTTGAAATGTATTCATTTACTTTTGCATTTATATATTTATTTATTTATGCCTTTATTTTTAAAAAAAATTATTTTCAAATGTATGTATTTATGCATTTAGTTATTTATTTATGCATTTCACCCCTTATTTATTTCCCCAAACTTATTTATTTCTGCATTCTTTTCTTCATACATTTATTTACACATTTCTTTATGCATTACTGCCTCATTATGCAAATGAGGGGGCTGTCAATAAATGCATAAATAAATACATACATTTAAAAATAAATATAAAAAATACTTGCAAAAATAAATAAATAAAAATAAATGCAAAAATAAATACATATTTTTTTTAAATAATAAAAATAAATAGATGAATAAATTGAATTAGACAGAACAGTAAATAAATAAATAAAGGAATTAATACAAAGATGAATAAATACAGAAGCAAATTAATTTATCTCACATTTTATCAATTAATTAATGGCTTTAATATTATTTTTAAAAACTTTAATGACATATTTATCGAGTCATTTAATTATTCATTTATTTTTGATTTTGGCAGGTTCCGTCCTCCATACAGAAACACAAGGATGACTTAAAAAGGCCTGAAAGTGAGGAAGACATGTCTCATATGGCTGCCTTTCTGTCTTCACTCCACTTTTATGCACGAACATTAAAAAAATAACCCCTGAGCAACGTGCCTTCTTTATCCTCGCCACCATCAAGCGAGATGAACCACATTCTTAAATGTGCTTTTGTTTTTACTCCCTCTTTGTCTCTTCCTCCTCATCATCTCCCTTCCTCCTCTTCTTCTTCCTCCTCTTTTTTATTTCCTCCTGGAGGTCAGGTTGTATTGCAGCACCGCCGTCTCCGAGTCAAAGGAGGGTCAACGCCTCTGTGGCGTTTTTTTGTGTGTGACATTGTGAAATGACTGCAGTAGTAGATGTGTGTGTACACATGTGTGATTGTACTATGCGGCAGGTCGTGGGGGGAGGAAGCAGCAGCAGCAGAGTAGAGGTGGTGGAGGTGGTGGTGGTGGTGGGGAGTGATATGGATAGTGTGGAGAAAAAATGAAGAAATGGGAAATCTCGGCACCTGTTTCCAGGGCAACAGAGGTCTGAAAAACACAGGCAGGTTGGACTCTTTTTTTTTTTTTCTTCCTCTCTCCACGCTGCACTGCCCTCTGGCAACATACTGCAGACACCACCACCAACCACCACCACCTCTTAATGACTCTGCTGCTGCTGCTGCTGCTGCACCACCACCACTTTACCTCTGCACATATGACACCTGTGCATGTGCATGAGAATCACACACCATGTGACATATGTGAACATGCACAGGTGACGTCATCCTCCATGATCTCCCCCCTCCACCACCACCACCTCTTAATGACTCTGCTGCTGCTGCTGCTGCACCACCACCACCACCTTACCTCTGCACATATGACACCTGTGCATGTGCATGAGAATCACACACCATGTGACATATGTGAACATGCACTGGTGATGTCATCCTCCATGATCTACCCCCTCTCTACCACCACCATCACCACCACCTATTAACCTCTTAATGACTCTGCTGCTGCAACACCACCTTACCTCTGCACATATGACACCTGTGCATGTGCATCACACACCATGTTACATATGTGAACATGCACAGGTGACATCATCCTCCACCACCACCACCACCACCTCTTAATGACTCTGCTTCTGCTGCAACACCACCTTAACTCTGCACATATAACACCTGTGCATGTGCATGAGAATCTCACACCATGTTACATGCATGGATCATACATGTGTGAGCATGCACAGCCACAGCCACCCTCCTCTATCTGCTGCTCTGGTCTGCAGTCAGCCAGCCTCCTGACTTGTAGGAGGAGGAAGAGGAGGAGGAGGAGGGACAGGAAAATGCCTTCCTCTCCTCTCCTCTGTTCTGTTCTGTCCTGTTCTGTTCAGTGGGAGACATTACAGCCCTGTGATCTCATGAATATATTATGGAGGGTCATTGTGCAATGAGGAAGGTGCTGCTGAGCTGAGCTGCCAGGTTGTGGCCTGCACAAAAAGCACAGGAGCTTCCTCTCCTTTACTAGCTTTATAGTCAGCCTGACAACACACAAGAGCAGCATCATATTAATGCATTATAGAGTGCTTTTACTCCTGCACAGTCTGGAGGTGTGAACACAACAGAGATATCTGATTAATCCGCTCGACAACACGGTGATCCAGCAGCTTTGTCTTACAGGCTGCAGCCTTGTCTTGCTGGGACTGCGACACTAGCTAGCCAGCTAGCTGTGTGTGTGTGTGTGCAACAATCCAGCAGCAATCTGTCTGCAGCTGCAGCAGCAGGCAACAAGGTAAGATCTGATTATTATTCACTATCAAGCTTGCACGGTTAGCTCCTTAGATAGTCGTTTATTGCACCGAATAGCTGACTTACTGGCTCAGTAAAACAAGAAGAAGAAAAACACAATAACTGAGCTAACTGTGCTAACCTGCAGCAGCAGCAGCAGCAGCAGCGTGTTAAAGAGCCTCCACAGCTCTGGTTTCTAGTCTCTTCCTCTAACAAGAACTCTAACTTGCAGCTTCAATATCTACCTAAATATTACCTTTATTATAATCTAATTAAACTGGAGACTGGTGCAACATGATGTGTGTTTATTAGAGCAGCTGAGCTTCAGGTAGGTGAAACTAAACATCTGCTATTCTTCATGTTAGTGATGGAGAACATAAAGAAGAGAAGAGAGGCTGCACTCCTCCACACAGCACCATTCATACATGCACACACTGACTGGCTCAAAGGCTTTGTTCTGCTTTGTACTGCTGCTGCAAAAATATTTTATTTTTCATTTGTTTTATTGTTGCAGCAGAAAAGATAATTTGCATGATTTTTTTTGCACCACATCCTGATAGAAATGTTTTTTTTAACACAAGCTTGAATGCTTCAGTTCATACACAACAGTTTGTTTTAATATGCAAGGCTGCTTGTTGTGTTGCAATGTGTGTTTTTATGAAGGTAGCCAGTACCTGTTATTTTCCTGCTGTTCTGGACATGACTTCCTGATCATGGGTACAATAACATGTTGTCTTGGCTGACTTGTTTTGGGTCAGTGTTGGATGAAGAAGGTGGTTAAAAATTGAGTTTGCAGGTGTTTTGTCCTGTGCAGCTTGTATTTTATGTGTAACTCTACAGATACACAGTAAATGTGGGCTTTATCTTTATTAGTATAGTACAGGTTTTTGGCTTTATTGCTTTTTCTTTTGGTTAAATTTCAAGCCCAAATCTTGATCCTGATGACTTTAATCAAGCACCTGTAGCACATTTAAACCAGCACATAGTGGTAGAAGAATATAATTATATAATTTAATATGCACGGCTGGTTGTTGTGTTGCAATGTGTGTTTTTATGAAGGTGCCTGTTTTTTTTCCTCCATGACTTCCTGAATGTATCCTGGATACAATAACATGTTGTTTGGGTCAGTGTTGGATGAAGAAGGTGGTTAAACATTGAGGTTTGCTGGTGTTTTTAAAGCATTCAGTGTGTGTCCTGTGCAGCTTGTATTTAATCTGTAACTCTACAGATGGACACAGTACATGTGGGCTTTATTAGTGTAGTACAGCTTTTATTGCTTTTTCTTTTGGTTAAATTTCAAGCCCAAATCTTGATCCTGATGACTTTAATCAAGCACCTGTAGAACATTTAAACCAGCACATAGTGGTGGAAGAAGTACTCTGATCTAATACCACATAACTATACATCGATCTGGATCAATAATTAGAGTTGTTCCGATACCAATACTGATACCAGTATCAGAAATGCTTACAATATTGCCAAAAATTCAGGATTGGCAAGTCTATGCACCGATCCGATTAGGGGTGTAAGGAAATATTGAATATCGCTATATTATATTTTGTGATGCTGTATCGATTCTCAAAAAAAGCTGAATTGATTTTTAATTAATTTGTCAATTGATTTACTGCACAAACTTGTCTTATATGGAAGACGGAACCTGCCAAAATAAAAAATAAATGAATGAATAAATAAATGACTCGATAAATACATAAATATGTCATTAAATGTAGCAAAAATAATATTAATACTATTAAAAAATATACAAATAAATAAATATATAAAAGGGGAAATTAAACAAAGAAGTAAATAAACAAGGGAATAAATAAAAATAAATGAAAAGCAAATTAAAACAGAAATATCAATTTGTCACATTTTATAAATTAATTAATTAATCAATTATCTGTTCAAAATGAACCTTAAAGGGAGATTTGTCAAGTATTTAATCCTCTTATCAACATGGGAGTGGACAAATATGCTGCTTTATGTAAATGTATGTATATATTTATCAATTAACAACACAAAACAATGACAGATATTGATCCATAAACCCTCACAGGTACTGCATTTAGCATAAAACAATATGCTCCAATCATAACATGGCAAACTGCAGCCCAACAGGCAACAACAGCTGTCAGTGTGTCAGTGTGCTGACTTGACTATGACTTGCCCCAAACTGCATGTGATTATCATAAAGTGGGCATGTCTGTAAAGGGGAGACTCGTGGGTACCCATAGAACCCATTTACATTCACACATCTGGAGGTCAGAGGTCAAGGGACCCCTTTGAAAATGGCCATGACAGTTTTTCCTCGCCAAAATTTAGCTCAAGTTTGTAGCGTTATTTAACCTCCTTCATGACCAGCTAGTATGACATGGTTGGTACCGATGGATTCATCAGGTTCTCTAGTTTCATGTGATACCAGTATCTTCACTCTAGCTTTAAAACTGAGTCCACTACAACCTATAAATTGCTAGTTGCGTGATTGCATTGTTGTCCAAAGAATCAATATAAAATCGTATTGTGATGAAACTTTACTATTAATACCACAGTGTAGAAATACTCTGTTGCAAGTAAAAGTACCATATTCAAAATATTACCCCCCCAAAAAAAGCACAAAAGTATTAGCATCAGAATACAAAAGTACTAATTATGCAGAATAATACATATTATAATTATTGATGCATTAATGTGTTCATCACTTTATAATGTTCCAGCTGGTAAAGGTAGAACTGATTTTAATTAATGAATATACTTCTGTATAGGGGATCAACACATTATCTCATCTTAACCTGTAATAACACATCATCATTTACTTCATTTAATTTATTATATTTTGTGTCATTAATCTGTAAGGTAACTAAAGTTGTCAGATAAAAGTAATGGAGTAAAAAGTACAATATTTCCCTTTGAGATGTAGAAGAGTAGAAGTATAAAGGTACATAAAATGGAAAAGCTCAAGCAAAATACATGTTTAAAAAAAGAAAGTTGTGCTTTAAAGACTGTAAGAATTATAATTATAACAGCAGAAGTGGATATTTGAGAGTTTATATGTTATTATATCAGCAAATATTTATCAATTTCCAAAGAATATGGAAGCCCATTTCCGCCACAAAGATCCTGTAAGTCATTATAATGATCAATTGATTATGTTTCATGGTATTAATCTGCAAAGTGATTAAAGTTTTCAGATAAATGTAGCTCAGTAAAATGAGAATATTTCTCTGAGATGTAGAAATATAAAGTAAAGCAAAATACCAGTACCTTATTATACTGAACTGTACTTGAGTAAATGTAGTATAACCTATAACGGGTCCTCCAGATCTTTTATTTATTTCCTCACAGTCTGTCTTTTGTTGTCATCCTTTCTAATACTGTGTCTCTTCATTGCTGAGCTGACATTTAGCCTCTCCCGCTGCCTGCTGCTGCTGCTCCGTCTTTAAGAGCCTATTAATTGGTAATCTCTCAGATCCCATTGAGGCTCTTAATTAGCGCTTTATTAAAGGCAGGTGCGCCTCTAAGATCAACCAGTTAAGCTTGTGTTATTGTTCACCATGTATTTCATCCAGCAGTGGCCTTCTTCACTCGTTTGCTTATTCAGAAAAAAAATACTTTGAATTTCCAGACGTCATTGTTCACAGATATTAGCAGTCAAGTACTTAACTAAGAATCTCCATTAGTGTGTTTTGCTCTGTTGTCAAACCAGTTTACCCACTTAACCTCTTTTCAGTAATGTGTGTCACGGTGTTAAATAGTGAACGTTTCCTAGTTGTAGTGTCTCAACTGTCTTATGTGATAGTAAAATGAATATCTTTGGGTTTTGGACTGTTGGTCAAACAAAACATTTATATTAAAGCTGTCAAAGTTAACGCGATAATAACGCATTAACTTGCAATTTATAGGTTGTAGCGATCTCAGTTTTAAAGTAAGAGTGAAACTACTGGTATCATATGAAACTACAAAACCTGATGAATCCATCGGTACCAACCATGTCAGACTATCTTATCATGAAGGAGGTTAAATAACGCTCCAGACTTGAGCTAAATTTTGGCGAGGAAAAACTGGCATGTCCATTTTCAAAGGGGTCCCTTGACCTCTGACCTCCAGATGTGTGAATGTAAATGGGTTCTATGGGTACCCACGAGTCTCCCCTTTACAGACATGCCCACTTTATGATAATCACATGCAGTTTGGGGCAAGTCATAGTCAAGTCAGCACACTGACACACTGACAGCTGTTGTTGCCTGTTGGGCTGCAGTTTGCCATGTTATGATTGGAGCATATTGTTTTATGCTAAATGCAGTACCTGTGAGGGTTTCTGGACAATATCTATCATTGACTTGTGTTGTTAAAGGGACTGTTTGTAACTTTTTACACGTATAAATCATTGCTGGTCGGTGTCTCATGCACGCTCGCGTGTGCCTCCGCTGTTCAGACTCAGACTCCAACACAAACTACAGTGAAGCACCAAAACCTCTTGGTTCTATCTAGTGAAGCCCGTCTGTTAAACAGTGTTGGCCGCGGTCGGAGGACGCGGGGGAGACCGTAGCTTTGGTCTCCAGGACCGGAGTCTCTGCTGTCCTCTGCTCCTCTGCCTGCCTTCACTCACACACCGCGCTTGTTCTCGCTTGCTCTTTCGCTCCACCTCTCACGTGCATGCTGCTCACTCCACACTGCAGAAGAGTTAGTAGCTCTGAGAATATCTAGTGAATGTACAGTGGACGTTTGTGCAGAAATAACTGCTGCAGCTCCTCCAGACCAACAGAGGTTTCCCGTGTCTTGTGAAGTGACGGGGCTCCGCAGAGAGAAACGTTATCGTCTCCGACCAAAACTCCGGCGTCTCCCCCGTTCCCTCCGGCCGCGGTCGGGAGGCTGAGGCGGGAAAAGCCAACACTAGGATCAGCATTGATTCATGGAGAGACCTTCGTCTGGTCAGCTAACATTACTGCCAAGCAGCTGAAATATAGAGTGATATTGTGCTTTTAGCTGACGTGAGTCTCCTCACTGTGTTGAGCGATGCTCCTTCATGTCTATGTAGAGCGAGCAACAGGACGCTGACTTTAGTTGACTTAATGGCCACAGGTGTCGCTGTTAACGAGAAAATGATTAAATGATTTCCAATAATAAATATAAACATACATTTGCATAAAGCAGCATATTTGTCCACTCCCATGTTGATAAGAGTATTAAATACTTGACAAATGTCCTTTTAAGGTACATTTTGAACAGATATACTGGTATATTGCAACTAGAAGAACCGAGACGATTGTGTTTGGGATGGCAAACAATTTCTTTCTTTAAATGTCCACGTTTATTTGATCTGGTAAATAATATATAAAGACACATTTGAATTCATATTACATTTTTTCTCGATCCCCTTATCAATTAATTGCCAAATCATTTCAGTTTTATGGGTAGTTTAATCTGTAACAATGCATCATATTTTATAAGTTCTTCTTATTTTTTGTCTGCAAAATCTTAGCTAGGAGTAGAAGTATAGAGTAACATGAAATGGAAGTACTCAAGTAAAGTACAAGTACCTGAATTATGTGCTTAAGTACAGTACTTAAGTTACATTCCACCACTTTATTAAAGTGTACGTCACAACAAAAGAGCCTCTGAAATAAGAGCCTCTGATTGGTTTCCACGGTGGTCTGACTGGCAGCTAATAAATGATGTAAAGTGTGTTTGTTTAGTGTATTTGATGAAGTAGCAGAGGGAGTATTTAATCATCTTTCCTGACCAGCTGCCAACCTCTCTTCCCCTCAAGCAGTTCATACATACTTGAACATTAATAGCTGTTTTTCTCCAGAACTTGAATTGATTATTTTGTTTAATTGAATTTGATTATAGCTTTTTGGCTCCAGATGTAATCAGCAGCTTTAAACTGATCTATAGAGACTTCAGTATGTTTGGATTACTGTTAATTTACCTCACACCGTCAGACAGCCCTTTCTGACGAGGATCTGAAGCCGTTATCTGGGCTCTCTTCAAAGCCACCAGACTCCATTCACAAAAACAGTGATTTTACCTCTTGTTTGTGTTATTGTGTGACTTTGGTGTTTTAAAGGGTTAGTTCAGATTAATTTTCAATGCCAGAATCGATATATTTGCTTCGTCTGAGTCTATGCGGAGGTAGAAGGAAGTTACTGCTTTTATTGTTGTAGTCTGAGTAACGTGACGTCATATCCGTTCCGTATCCGTCAACCAAAACAAACCGCAGCCGGCAGAAGGTATAAAACGTTGGAGGGTCGTCGTGGATACGACCTGCACCCTCCCATGTTAAATCCAGCGTAGTAAACACTACACATCCAGTAAAGGATGGAAACACTTTGGGTTTCACACATTGACAGGAAAAGCAGAGCTAGACAGAGCAGAGCTAAAGCTGCATGCTAACTTCTAAAAAAGGACAAAATGGGTCTGAAACTAAGGCCGAAAAAAAAGTCTGAAAAAAGCCGAAATATAAATTAAAAAAAGGCCAAAATATGTCCGAATATGGCCCCAAAAAATGTCCAAAAAAAGGCAGAAATATGTTCAAACAAAAGTGCGAAATATTTCAGAAAAGGGCTGATATCTGTCTGAATAAAAGTCTGAAAAATAGCTGAAATATTTCCGAAAAAAAGGCTGAAAAATGTCTGCAAAATATCCGAAAGAAAAGTGCAAAAAAGTTAGCAGGAAACGTTATCGTATGGCGGTAACGTTGCGGTCGAGCCGGGCCGTCGCTCTCGTCTCCGTGGTCAAATGGGCCGACGCTACGACTGTAGAGCACCCAGATACTGACATTTCTGTTCTCTGCATTGAAACGGCCCCGATGGAGCTGACCATGGATGGATAAAGAGAACGGAGCTGACGGGAGAGCTAGAGACCACCTTGGAGAAGTTGGAGGAAGTAGACACGTGGGACTACGTCCAGTTTTCAAAATAAGGTGTTACCAAAGGGAACTGGATATACAAAATACATCTATGGAAATAAGATTGATGGATTATATTCACCAGAAGTATAAAACATTAAAAAGAAAATAGCACTAATCTGTGAGGGAAATGTCTTTATTCTTTGAGTTTTGGGTTGCTGGATAATAAATAATTCCTGACAATGACTGATATATTTGACTTCAGGACATCTCTGACTACATACATGATGAAAATCAAACATTTTTACTGGATTCATTTAGAGATTTTCCAAAGTAAAAGTCCCCAGAAGTGTGTGATTCTACTTTTTTCCCTCCATGGTCTAGTGGTAACAAAAATCACAATAAATCGCAATACTTACAAATCAGAATACATATCTAATCAGCACCCAAGTATGGTGATAGTATTGAATCGGGAAACAGCCCTACTGTGTTGATAAGAGCATTAAATACTTGACAAATGTCCCTTTAAGGTTCATTTTGAACGGATAAAAAATGTGTGATTAATTTGCGATTAATCGCGATTAAATATTTTAATCGATTGCCCTACAAACAATTAATCGATTAATTGAGAAAATTATTTTTAGTTGCAGCCCTAGTATTATTTGAAAAGGCAAATTATAAATAAATGTGTGTTAATAAGCTTGAACCTTCTCTGTTATTCATTACATCTGCTTTTTGCACCAAACGCTGGAGTCGGTCCAAACCAAACAACGCTTGTAGTGGCTGAAAGCGGAGGGTCAGCTGAGGGTTGATGGAGCGCCTCCAGTGCTTTTGGCTGTCAGTGTGATGGCAGCAGCTGAGAGGAAGAGGAGGGGAAGGATGAAGAGGAAGAGAGTTAAAGGAAAGGTCAGGAAGTTGAGGTCAAAACAGAGAGAGAACAGCGTGTCTCGGTTCGTCCCTCTGCAGGTACAGTCTGTGCTGCGTGTGATGCAGACAGACATCTTACAACCTCTTTGTGTGCTTCAGTCTGTGATGGAAGTTACGAGGTGCCGTCTGGAGGCTGACGATGCCGTTTGATAGGCGGGAATTCAGGTAGTCATGTGATTCAAGCACCTCCACCTCCTTCTTCTCCTACACAAGACGTGACCCAAATCAGCACAACCAAAGAAGAAGAAGGTGGAAGGGGTGGCGGGAGAGAATTAGCATGTCAGATAAAGAAAATCATTAGCGATGGAGTGTAGGAAAACAGAGAAAACATGTGGTATTGAAGTGGCAGATAAACATGCAGGGGTGTTATTAAATGAAGCAGAACAAGATGATTCCTCTCAGTGTGTGTCAGCGAGCGACTGATTTGTACGTCGGCGTGCTGCTGAGAGGAGAGTCTGCCTCTTCACATCTCTGTTCTCTTAAATTCCTTTTGAAATCAGCGAGCTAAATTTAGCTGCCAGCACCCCTCCCCCTCCGCTCGCAGAGGTATCAGAGCTACAGCAGTCAGTGATAGGCTGCTAACGGTTTGATGTGCACACACACACACACACACACACACACACACAGATTAAAGTGAGTGGGAGGGCGCTGTGTCTTTGTGCACACAGTGTGGGCTACAGTGATGATGAATTGTTGCTGTGCAGTAAATGAGCTCTGAGTAACCGTCTTTTAATGTGTGTGTCTTTCTCCCCGTCAGCGCTGCCTCTTGAGGACAGTGGGGGCTCTCTAATGATCCCCCCGTTCATCCGATGAACCCCCTCAACTCCATGAAACCTTCCCTGCCTCCCAATCCACAAAGGTACACACACACACACACACACACACACACACACACACACACACACACACACACACACTCTGTTGTGTCCTCAGGTGAACCATGTGACCTCCTGTATTTGTGATGGTGTGTTGTGGACCCCGGGGCCCTGCATCACAAAGTCAGGCTCTCTTTGGGTCACCTGGCTTCCAGGTTTCCATCCAAATGTTGCAGAAGTTTTATCTGAATTTCAAGAAAATTTGCAAAAGAAAATGTGATTAAATGTTCGTTCACATCCTCGACTGTTATGTGAGTATTAAGCCGGAAGCTTTGAATACTAGGGATGCACAGATACCACTTTTTTTCAGACCGAGTACAAGTACTTACATTTGGGTACTCGCTGATACCGAGTACCGATACGAGTACTTCTCTGTGCCAAAAGACCCTCGTTAACAGCCAGCTGGAGGGTGTGAGCGACACACGGCAGGCTGGGGAGTCCCGCATACGAGGCGGTGCGCCGCCACCGGCTCTAGGTCGGCTTGGAAAGGCTCGGGGCGAAGGTGCTTCAAGGGGTCGTGGACAAAGTGCTCACTGCGCCCTCTCTCCCCGCCGGGACAGTCAGCTCCCGGGGCGGACTGTCCTCAGTGCGCCTCAACCGCGTCGTGCCCCCAGGGCGGGGCTTGGCCCACGTGAAAGGCGCCAGGAGTCTGTGGCGATGTCGGCAACCCACCCGACCCGTCTTGAAACACGGACCACGGAGTCTAACGCATGCGCGAGTCAGAGGGTGCAAGCAAAACCCCGTGGAGCAATGAAAGTGAGGGCCGGCGCGCGCCAGCTGAGCAGGGATGCCGGCCCAGCGAGGTCGGGCGCACCACCGGCCCTTCTCGCCCACACCGTCGGGGAGGTGGAGCGTGAGCGTGTGCGATAGGACCCGAAATATGGTGACAAGAGGTTAACGTCACGCTGCCGTAAAGTGGTATCGGTGCTGTTGTATCGGAGCCGTTTTGCGAGTACGAGTACGTGCACAGTATCGGACCCGATACCCGATACCGGTGCATCCCTAGTTGAAAGTGAAGTCAGGCTGTTTCTCCTGCAAAAGCAGAGAACAAACTCCAAAACGCCTGAAGAAAAATAAATAAATTAAACTATAAATTCAAAATAGTGTTAATTGAAGAGTGCAGGCCGGAGTGGTGCCACTGCTAAACTTGTAGTTGTTGAGGTACGAGAGAAAACAGAAATGGACAGTTCCTTGTTGCAACAAAACACATTAAAAAAAAATGAATAAATTCCTTTTAAACAACTTAATTACAAACTGTTAAGTTAAATGGACTGCGGAGTGTCCTCCGTGGAAACGTCTTGATTACTCTCGAGCCAAAACACTCCTTTAATTGAGAGCGACCACAAAGCCCGTTGGCTGCTCTGTTTCTCTCCAGAAAGCCTTTAAAGCGACGAGGAGACGCGATGCCAACTCACCGCCACAACGAGCAGAAACGTGCCTGATTGTATAAAGAAAGAGAAAGTAGTTAAATTCAATCTTTCCACAAAAAAAAAACTGTGAAAAATGCAGAAATGGAAGAAGTACTCAGATCCTTTATTTAAGAATACTCTAAAAATACTCCGTCACAATTAAAAATTTGAATTAAAAATCTTACTTAAGTAGAAATACAGAAGTATTATCAGCAAAATATGCTTAAAGTATCAAAAGTGAAAGTACTTGTGATGCAGAATGGATCCTTTCACTGCTATTTTTATTAAAGAATATTATAATATTCAGTTTTTATCACTAATGAAGAGCATTTTAACGATGTAGTTCATCAATGTGGAGTCATTTTTAGACACTTTGTGTACTACTGGTTGCGTAGATTAGTACTGCATCATATCACATAAGCATATAATGTTTTATATTTTTATTTAAATGTAACGGAGTAAAGTACTATGTTCCCCTCTGAAATGTGGTAAAGAAGAAGTATAAAGTGGCAGAGAATGGAAATGCAATTAAAGTACAAGTATGTCAAAATTGTACTTAAGTACAGTAGTAGTGGAGTTAATTCCACCACTGTAAAAAATGTCCGGTAAAATATAAAAAACCCGTCAGTTATGGCGTTAAAGATGTTTATGAATGTGGTATGTGACAGTCATGCTGTTGTGGTAGTTTCCTGTTGAGGTTTGGAGGGAGGAAGTGGAGGGTAACCTCAACCGTCGGATGAATAAACCGTGACGTATCGACGACCTTTAACTCAATACTGTCTCTGTGCTGCTACAGGACAAATAATAAATCATTATCTGTGATACAGTTATTGATATGTGGTTGAATACGCTCCCTCCTGAAAACCATCCCAGTAACTCGGCTTCATATCCTCCCGCAGCAGTGACGGCCCCTTCCTGAATGACCCAGTCTCCTGGCAACCAGGCACCAATCAGCACCCAGGATCTCTCTCTGTAGTAACCACAGTGTGGGGCGTGACCAATCCCACACACAGCCAGGTAACACGTCTTTTTCTTATTTTCTCCTCCTGTTTTATGTGCTGTAATGATAAAAAAAACAGTTAAAAACAGCTTGTATTTATTTATTATTTATGTATAAAAATAAGACTCGTATTTACCAGACTGCTGCAGTAAAGGTACAGTTTTAGACATTAAAAATCAAACTCTATTTATCATAAATCTTTTGACTGAAAGGGGCTATATAATCAATTTTTTTTAATAACAATGTGTTAAATAACAGTGTGAAAGGGATCAAATTCAACAGCGTTTGTTTTTTTTCCCCATAATATTTTTATTTAAATGTTCAGCACAATGAAATGCCTTTTACATTTATATATAGATGAAATAATAAATAGTATATATAATAATATATACATAATATAAATGAATGAATAAATGACTCAATAAATAAATGTCATTATATTTAGTAAAAAATAATATTAAAAATAAATGTTGCCATTAATTAATTGATAAAATGTGACACAAGTTGATCATTTGCTTCTTTATTTATTTATCTTTGTATTATTCCCTTATTTATTTACTCTTCTGTTTAGTTTAAACTAGTTTTAACTCTTTTATTAATTTATGTATTTATTTTTATTAGTTTTTAAATTTATTTATTTATTTTTGCACTTATTTTTTATATTTATTTTTAAATGTATGTATTTTTTTATTTATGTATTTTTTATGCATTTATTGACAGCCCCCTAATTTGCATAATGAGGCAGAAATACATATAGAAATGTAAAAAGAAATGTGTAAAGAAAAGAATACAAAAAAAAGAATACAAATTGGGGAAATAAATAAGGGGTGAAATGCAAAGGGAAAATCATTGAGAAATAAATAAATACATAAATAAATAGGTACATTTAAAAATAAATAGAAAATACATAAAAAATAAGTGCAAAAATAAACAAATAAATGCAAAAATAAATGAATAAATGCAAAAATAAACAAATAAATTCCAGAATTATTAAAAATAAATACATAAAGAAATAAAAGGGGAAATTAAACAAAAGTAAATAAATAAGGGAATTAACACAAAGATAAATAAATGAAGAAGTAAAACAGAAATATCAATTTATGTCACATTTTATTAATTAATTACATTTATTTTTTATATTATATTTGCTACATTTAATGACATATTTATTTATGTATCGAGGCATTTATTTATTTATTTATTTTATTTTTTATTTTGGTAGGTTTCGTACTCCATAATCTTGGGCTTTGGGAAACACTGACATTTTATAGACCAAATAACTAATCGATTAATGCTATTTGTTCCTGGATATTTTTAAGAATTCATAAAAATAAAAGCAAAGTAAAACCGTGTAGTCGTTTCACTCCAGGAATGTATTTAAAGAAAGTTCTGAATGGAGCCGCAGACTAAAGCTGAATCCTCTCTGATGTTGTGAAGTCGTAAATTAACACTTGAAAGCTGCTCTTAAAGGTCACTCCTACGCCTCGCTGTGAGTAGGAGTGAGCTGCTTGATAAATGTGTCTCATTCTTCTCTTATTAAAAAAACATTTTTTTACTCCTCAGTTGGCTCATTAGAGCATTTTTAACTTTATTAAAATATGCTCCCAAACTTCTCAGAGTGATTTCATATTTGGTCCTTCTTATAAGTGTAGGAGTAAAGGCATTTTATGGACCTGGACTATATCTCCGTCAGGATGTAGGAGAGCTGCAGAGCCTATAATAAGCATATAATGAGGGTAGGACGAACCTACGGGCTCATTCTGGGAGGATATATCAAACTCAGAACATAAGATTTAAATATACCAATAAATATTCAAATGGTGTTTCTCTTGTTGTGGTTCACAGTGATAACACCTTTCTCTTTATTTCTTCTCTAGGTGTTCTGTGCACCCATGGGTCCCGGTGAGAGCTCTGGCGGTCACATGATGCCCGGTGGCAGCCCCGGTATGGGTCCCGGGATGGGCTCCCAGTTCATGGGCCAGCAGTCGTACGGAGACGCCGTCTCTAAAGGCTACGGACAGCCGGTCATGTACGGACGTCCCAGCGCTGCTTACAACCCGGCCTCAGCCTACGGCGGAAGGTACGCTGCTTCTCTCTTCTCGAGTTTTTCACTTTAACTCGTCATAGAATCACATTTCTTCCGTGTCTACATGGTTTAATTTCCCCTTTTATTTCTTTATGTATTTATTTTTAATAATTCTGGAATTTATTTGTTTATTTTTGCATTTATTTGTTTATTTATTCATTTATATTGTATTTATTTGTTTATTTTTGAACTTATTTTTTCATGTATTTTCTATTTATTTTTAAATGTACGTATTTATTTATGTATTTATGCATTCATTTATTTTTTAATGATTTCCCCTTTGCATTTCATCCCTTATTTATTCGCCCAAACTTATTTATTTCTGTATTCTTTTCTGCCTCATTATGCAAATGAGGGGCTGTCAATAAATACATAAATAAATAAATAAATGCATTTAAAAATAAATATAAAAAATAAGTGCAGCGGTAGGCTGCTTCTCTCTTCTCTAGATTTTCACTTTAACTCGTCATAGAATCACGTTTCTTCCGTGTCTACATGCAGATGTGCATGTGATGCTACAGCTGTAACAGTAAAAGATGTGTCGCAGCCGTTTCACAGTTACCTAATCACAGTTATCTAATTCACATTAGGT
>CAKALU010066304.1:0-15084 GCA_916700995.1 Hozukius guyotensis
TAAACGATTAATTGCTTAATCAAGGAAATGATCAGCAGATTAATCGATAATGAAAATGTTTGTTGCAGCCCTAGAACACAGTAAGATAGCACCTCATCAAATCATAATCAAGTAACAAATTAGTTTATCAAATCAAAATCAAGTTTCAAGGTTATTTCATTTATATAGCACTTTAAAAAAAACAAAGAGGTATGCACCAAAGTGCATCACAAAGACAGACATATATGCATACACATAAAAGCATAGAGACGTACTGTGTGTGCATAGATGTGGAAATAAAACAAGATTAAATTAAAAAACAGTTTAAACACAATTTAAACCCAGGGAATCAGATAAAGACAGAAAACAAAAACAGGTTAAACAATTAAAAGCCAGAGAAAAACATCTTAAGGATCTTAAGGTGCATCTTAAAAGCATCAACACACTCAGCCTGTCTAGCGGCCTCCGGTAGGCTATTCCAGAGCCGAGGAGCCACTACAGAAAAAGTCCTGGCCACGATGGGTGGATATGAGGGGTCTGGTGGTGCTGTAAGGGGTAAGAAGCTCTGAGATATATGTAAGGGCGAGACCATAGAGAGATTTGTAGACAATTCTAAGGATTTTGAAGTTTATCTTGTATCGAACAGGGAGCCAGTGTATGGATGCAAGGATAGGGGTGATGTGGTCTCGTTTCTTGGACCTTGTTAATAACCGGGCAGCAGCGTTTTGAATTAGTTGTAAATGGGAAATGGTAGCCTGAGAAATGCCTAGGTAGAGGGAGTTTCAGTAGTCCAGCCTGGATGATATTAGTGCATGAATGACTCTTTCTAGATCAGAGGGTGATAGGAAATACCAAATTGTGGAGATGGTTCTGAATGGTATCTAATTAGGCTTAGCTTTCAACACTTGTAAGTGACTAAAGTTATAAATAACTAAAGAGAGCAGAGAACACGACAACCAGTTAACAGTTTTATTACAGCTGTTACAGAATTAACGGAGTTAACTAGTGACAGCTGATATAATCTGCTGCTGGGGATGTTTGTCATTTTAAGCGGCAAAAGTAACGGCCAACTCATGTACTGTATGTGTGTGCGTTACGCTGACACACGTGCTGGATCACATTTTGAAGACGTTACATGATCTATATTTGATATTTGATTGAAAGATTATATAGAGATGTTTTCAAGCATCTGTATATGCGACCTGCATGTGTGTGTGAATATAATTCCAGGAATGTGTGTGTGTATGAGTTCCACACACTCTTGGGAAGGCAGCAGGAGCTTGGTGTGTTTTTCTGCGGGGCAGCCATGTTGGATTCGGCCCAAAGGGCAGTGACCCACATAGCTATATGTGTAAACCTATATTTAACCTCAACTCCGTGGTGACATTTCACCACCTATATGGCACCTACACACCTACAGAACAGACAGTACGTTGGATAGTGCGGCGCAGTTATGGACACAAACGGGTGAGTGTTTAATCTGAAATATTTATCTCTATTATTAAATCAGAAATATCAGATTATCGTTCTGTTTAGCTTCATTTCAACATCTTGACCATTTTCAACTAGTTAATAGTTCTAAGTTAATTTACATATTTACATATTGGCACATGTGCTACCACATCAGTGTTGGAATTATTCATTCTTTAAAGTGAATTGTGCAGCCTCACACATTTACTGCTCCAAGTAGAACATTTGCATGTGTTTGCATAATTGGTAGTGAATGCCTGACCCTATGCAACTTTATAAGGCAATAACATTTCTAAAACTGAATCAGATGCTTTTGATTTTTTAGGAATCATGCATAGCTAACAAAGTTGCTGACAACCCTTTTTAGCAACCCCATTAAACCTCCTCCAGTCCCTCAATAACCAATGCACCTGTGCTGTGTGTCTGGAAAGACTGTGACCCCTTGACCCGAGGCTGACCCACTACCTGCCCTCTGGCCTTGTGGGTAGCGGTGTTGATGGACGTTCTCACACTCGATGTGGCGGGCTGCTTATCTCCAGTGAAGGGGAGGAGAGGAGCAGTGTTGAAATGTAGACAGCAAAACAAGTGTTTCCAGTGTGGCGCAGCTGGATCCTAAAGCCACTTAAAATTATGTTCAGACTTGAAATAAATACCACAGCATGGGTAAAATATTGGACTGATCATTCCTATACAAATGTTGTTTAAATACCGTATATATAGTAATCAAATAGGCCGCTTACAGTGTTCATTTTGGGTCTTTTCATAGGTGACAACATATAGAAAGACATCTTAAAACTATGTTAAACTAACGTTAATTACATTTTTGTTACGTTTTTTACTTTACTCCCTTGATACTTTGCTTGTCTGCTTTCTGGCTGGATACCTGAGGCTGGTGTTACGTGCACATTAAAATCATGACGGGAAAGGGAAGTTTTCTCTGAATCAAAAACTAATACGCACGGGGAAAGCACCTGTGTTTGAAGCTTCCCTCGTGAATTGATAATGCCTGGTCACGTAATGCCCCCAAAGTGAAACATTGCTGATCCTCAACCGGCTGCAGAGCCGGCCAAAAAACAGCAGTGCCTCACCCTCGGTGAGGAAAAAGGCAGAATAATTGGCAGCGAGCCAGTAAAAAGCAAAGATGTCCGTTTCATTACTTTGTATTCATGTAATAAATACAGTACTTGTATTCATAGTAAGATATTAGTATGTTTGCTATTTAAACTTTAAGGTCTATCGAAAGTGCTTAATCCTCCTGTTCAGTGTTACTTAAATCCAAACTTTGAACAAATGTTTAATCGCCATGGAAATTAAGTCACTTTGTCCATATATCGTACATTTTTGCATCAGTAAATTATGCAAACTTTTAAATTGGCTTAAGAGAAAACTCAGAACGAGATGTTGACCTCTGTGAAGAAGTCAGAGTCTTCCAAAAGAGGACGAGATTTCTGGTCTTGTTAGGGAAACAATAGATGGTGAAGTTCCAGCCAGGACTCTGGGGAACCTTTTGTCCTCTGAAAAGCATTTACAAAACAATGGCTTTATTTGGGAAAGTTTAGAAGTTTAGAAAAAGATGTTGGGAGTCAGTAAGGGGGACTTACTGTATTTTCAGTAGGAGACAAAGTTTTCTTAAGAGGCGAGTGTTAAGCCGTGGAGTTTCCAGGGACAATGCTGGAAAGGTTTTGTTGTGGGTGAAGTTTGAAAAGACAATGGCCGACCCCCTGTGGATGAGTGGATGACTTCCCCAGACATGGGACTAACTCAGCGTGCAGGTGCTCCTCTCACTCCATTCAGACCTATGCGTATCCATGGTTACCATTGTCCCTTCACTAAAGCCTTCCGCTTTGGCTCCCCCCCCCCCCACACATACACACACACACACACACACACACACACACACACACACACACACACCGTCCATGTGCACGTGAGAGTATTCACAGGAACATAGGAGAGTTTTTATGCACAAAAGCATGTAAACACATACATTGATACATACACAATATGCACACACTCGCAGCTTGAAACGGATGTTGCACCGCTCAAGAATTGGGTGTACACACACACACACACACACACACACACACACACACACACTAATAATCCCCATTCATGGGCAGTGGGCTGTGAGAGACTGACCGCCGTGCATGCTGGGTCTGGGCAAGACCTGCACATTCACAGCCAACTGAGTGACACACTTGACATTCGTTCACACACGACTGTCACCACCACAAACATAGATTACACGAATCTGCTTGTAAAATGCCAATAATGTATGTCAATGTGTGTCACTATAAAAACACCCCCTGTTATGATGTTATGACGCTGTTATGCGTGCAGGTCTGCACGACTACACCCCCTGATGTCGTTCTCCGTGTGAATTGTATGACCCACTGTGTCTAAGTGTTTGTGGATTTGGGGCAACAACAGTGTTAAGTGCAATTTAGGCCACAGTCTGAATCTTTTGGCTCGCCCCGTGGGCTACGTGTGTCCGCCCAATGTTTTATACGTGTAGATGTGTGTGGATGTGTGTGTGTGTGTGTATATACAGTGGTTTGTCCATTATGTCCTGTGTGTGGGTGTAGTGGTTTTGGTTTTGTAATCAGCTTGTGTGTTGGCTGACTCACTCTCATGCTGTGGAAATGATAACCATCGGTAATGGCTGTTTTAGCCTCTGGCTATCTGCTGAGTCTTTGGCAGGATAACAACCGCACAAACACACACATTACACACAGTCTCTCTTCCTATTCCCCCAAAGTTGCGATAGGTTTATGAGTGTACTAGGGCTGCGGCTTACGATTATTTTAATTACTGAGTAATCATTGATTATTTTTTTAAGATTAGTTTATGTAATATCAAAACATTGTGGAAAAAATGTCCATCCCAGTTTGCCAAACTTAATGTCTTGCTCGTCTAACAGCTCAAAAGTTAAATAAATTCAGTTTACAATGACATGAAACAGAAAAAAAGCAGCAAATCCTCACATTGGAGAAGCTGGAACCAGAGAATGTTTGGCCATTTTTACTTGAAAAATGACTGAAATTATTATAGAAACACTGGTATGTGTCTGTGTTGTAAGGCACGGGTGTTAGCCACCACTAGAGGGAGACAAATGCTTTAGTATTGTATATTAGTTCTTGCCCCTTTTTGAATTTCTCTTTTCTTTTTGACCTTGTTTTTATTCATTTTATTCGTCTGGTGGTTGACCTTTCATTGGCTAATAGACCATCACTGTAGTATCCAGTATTCATTTTAGTCCAGTCCTGTCTTCTGCTGGTCTTCAGCCTATTAATCTGATCATATCAATAAGCTTAGCCTTATACCTCACAGCCAAGCTGATTAAGGATCATGCACATACACACCCTCACCTGGTAGGTTAACTCTGAAGTTTTTACCGCCCGTGACTACTCCCACCCTGTGTGTATCTTTTTGTTTGCTGCTGTTTTTATCTCATGTCGGCTGTGCTTAAATCTGTCTGTGTTAGACTGTCAGGTAAATACCTCTCGGCCCATCTGTGCCTCACTCTGTTCTCCTCTTCAGCTCCAATTAAATTCATCAAAGCTTTTCCTCCATGTGTGCATTTTGTCCACTTGAAATAATCAGGTTGGGTATATTTCCAGCTGGATCTCTGTAGGACTTGGTAACACCAGTCAGGTGAGGATAAACCACCTGAGGCAGTAGGTCGATATTTGCCCCACATTCAGCTTTCTTCACACTTGAGTTTAGCGTCACTCGAGTTAACCAGCTGACACGTATCACGCCAAGTCTTCTTGAACTTCCACACATTTGAGCACTGCAGGTGATCTAGCTAATTATCTACAGCCTGGTGTCCATCTGTGTTGTGTGTGTGTCTGTCACAATCGGAGGCTCGGGCTGGAGGCTGGATAATCTGGGTTAACAGATTAGAACAGCAGCGCTGAGGAGCAGAGGAAAGAGGGAAGAGGAGGAGGAGCTGAGAGGAGAGGAGAGGAGAGGCCATGTGGACGCCACAGAGCAATGCTGGTGTTGGGTCTCAGATGGATGGAGAAAGAGGAAGGAGGATGCTCTTAGACGCTGCATACTTGTCTGAACACTGTTGGAAGATGTAACCTCATCTCTAATTTACCAAATGAGGCGTTCACCATCTTTGGTCACAAACTGATTTCTTGACTTTTTGTGGATCTTCTTTTCGCTTTGTGGTGATGCTTCTGGGTCGTTGCAGAGTTGATAGCACAGCATTTAGAAGAAAAACATGCTTTAACCACAGGTATTTCTAAAAAACTTTGTTTTTTAAACCATCTTTGGAGTATTTTTGAAAGTTCTTGTGGTCATTTTTGGGGCTCCGAATTCCTGTTTTTGCAAGCCACCGGGGTGCCAGCCAGACGTCCCACTGATAGTCATGCAGGATTTTTTTTTAATATGCTGCAATAGTTCTGTGGGATATTTGTTCTGGAGTTAAATCTTGTAATCTAACACTGTGCACAGCCTTCCTTTGTCAGGCAAATCAATGCAAGTCAATAGGATCCCCTGAGAGAGGGAGAGGAAGGACAAAACCAGTAGGAGGAGAGAGGAGGAGACAGAGGGGGGATTGGGTCCCCTGTGGGTTGCAGAAACCTCCAATCCCCTGTCCAATCTTCCCAGAAAGAGAGGGGGAGGCCTATTGAGGGTTTGGGAGCAAGAGGGGAGGTCTCCCACAGTCACCCCGCCATCCCACCACCTCAAGTGCTCGTCCAGAGAGAGATTGGGTCGTGCAAGAAGGAGAAGGAGGAGGAGTTGGGGGACTTTTGTCGTGGATATCGCAGGGGAGGGTGGGCGTTGAGGGGGTTTAGGTCTAAGAAGGGGATGATCACATACGTGCACTGCCTCTCCTCGAAGCCGGTGGTCAGCTGCTGGCACAAGGCCGGCTATGAGGACTCCCCTGGTGAGAAACGAACTCTTTGCTCCCTCCTGCCCACCATCAAGATGGGGAACAGCCTCCAGTCCCAGGCCTTCCCAAGCCCCAGGCCCGCCAGGCCAGAGGGCTGCCTGCGCAAACGTCTGCTATCGGTGTCAAAGGTCCATCAGAGGCCAAACTCTCTCTGGACGCCCAAACCGCTGCTCGGACCGGTCGCCAAAGGCTCACCGGGGAAAACACAAACCTTCCAGGATGGCAAAGGTACAGACTAGAGAGCAGAGCATATTCACTGTCGTGGAGTTTGTTAGCTTGAAGTTGTGGAGTTGGAACAAACTAACTGTTAGTGTGCCAGAGATTTTAAGTGTCTGATTTTAGAGCTTCATTGTGTCTATATACTCCAGACTGTTGTCAAGATTTTAATTGTAGCTCTGTCCTCTCTCTTTGAACTCAAAGACGTGTGTTTATAGAGGTTTTTGCCTTCAACTTGAGAGCGGGACTACCAGGTAGCAGTCTCTGCGAGCCTTCTTAGTAAGACTTAGACTTAATGTGACACCACATTGCTGTTTTGCTACAGTAATGATTGTGGTATTTTTCTCTCGGCTGGGAAACAGGCTTCTGATTCAGAGAGAACTTAAGTCACCTGAACTGTTTGTGGGCAACAATTATACGCCGTTTGTCACAGTGCCAGAGAGTCATGACACATGCGGCGGAAGCTTTTCCCAAGCTCGGCTTTGTCTCTTCTTATTAAGTGATTTCCATCCCCTTGTAACCGAGCGATCTGTGCCGTCTGTCTTTGTGTGAGTGTGTGTGTGTATGTGTGTTATTCTTGGCGTGTCGTGCCACATCTATACAGATTGTGGCTTTTTGACCTCGGAGACTTTTGGACTTTGGTGTGGTGGTGGGGCTCCAGGCAGGAACTGGATGACTCTGTCACACATGACCTTCTATACTGCACATTAGTCATTGTCTGTGAAATCTGCGTTACCTTATGTTTCTGCAGGGATATTTAACTTCTGGTTTATTATATGCATATTTAAAGATTTCCCCACGGTGCTTGGACATGTGTTTGAGCATGCATTTATTCCCTCATGCACGTATTACTTGCATATATAGCCTCTTTGCGTGTGCATGTTTGTCATAACGAATGTGCCCATGTGCATTCTTGCATCCAGACCATGCTTCACTCTCTTTTGGGACATTAGGACACCATAACTCCCCAGGGTGGCCACCCCTGGGAACAAGACACAATAGCTAGCAGCTGGAGGTGATGGGCCAGGCCTGCAGGGAAGTTTAACAGAGCTGACGGTAAAGGGGTGACGGAGCTGACACTGCCGGGGTTACAGAGGTGACCCACTTTCACCTCCGCCACTACATAAAGAAGCCATCAGGGAGATAACAGAGAGTGCAGAAGGATGTGACAGGATCTGTCATGTGATCATTTGCAAGAATACTTAACGATATGACATTACATTACTTAATAGTGCTTATAATGCCAACCAAAATTCTTAGGAAAAAGCAAAAGCAGAGATACTTTTTCTTTGCATGCAACTTCTGTAACTTGTTTTCTGTTTTTGTTATGATCCCATATTAAGTCTTCATCTATCCGTCCACTTTAATAACTACTTTCTAATGTCTTTCTACATCTATAATAATAATCTAAAACCTTCCCGCACGTCTAGCGTTTTAACAATATGCTGCCAGACGAGTGCGGCCTGTCCTCACGCCTACTTTGGCTAACGCGCCGTGACAGCTCAAGATGTCTCTGCCCTGGGTACAGTATTGTCTGGGCTCCGTAGGTTGAATCACTCTGTATTCATGCACCGCTGAACAGACGACCCTCATGCACACAAACACGCTCAAATTGGAGTTCTGCTAATACTTCCTCTGTCTATCTGCCTTTAATGCCTTGCGTTTTCACACTCTTATCTATAAATAAATCGTCATTTTCTTACAGTAGATTTGGCAATGGCAACACTTTTTTCTTTCCATCGGCTTCCCCCCTTTATCCTCCTCCTGCTTTATATCAGTTTAGTGGTGGAGCAGGTGTTCCACCGGATCCCCCATAATCCCTCGATGGGGAGGCAGGTTCAGCTATCGACCAATCAGTGCCAACAGCTCCCGAGGGAAGAGCACCTGAGGGAGGCCGGGTTTGTGGAGTAACTAGATGAGGCCAAATGAAATGGATTGGCCGCATTTATGTGGGGGAAGCCCTGCTCAAAAGGAGTTAGGGTAATATAATTGTGGCGGTGGGAATTTGGAGGGGTTTAGTCTTGGCCTCAGCTCCTTGTCGTTGTCTCCCCTTCAGTGTTTCATTCACACAAACATTTCCCATATTTTCAAGGCGATAAAAACCGGGACAATCGATTGAGGGTGGCTCCACAATTGCCAACGGTCAACTTTCATTAGGGCCGCCCCACATTAAATATGTATGCAGTCATGATACTGCAGGTAGTAGTGTTGTCACAATACTGTCATTTCTAACTTTGATACAATATCTTGAAAAATATCGATATTCGATACCATTTTCAATACCACGGGGAAAAATTTACATTGAGGGCATAACATTTTAGATTTTCATCAAAAGATAAATAGCGGTGTGTGTGTCAACTCGCTGTCGGAGAGAATAGAAAGCAGAAAGCGCAGCTGGTACCTGTGTATTAATACGGCGGAAAATGAGTATTGAAACCTTTCAAATATTCATTATCGATACTTCAATATTTTGTCAATACTAGTAGGTAGGATGTTAGATGAAGTTATTCTAAACAAGTGCCCTACACTCTAGTTTGAGGTTAAGGTGACAGGATAACTAGTCGTGCTGATTGACTGCGAATAAAATACTTTATTTCTCACCCTTATGCAGAAAACCATCCAGGCAAAGCAGCATGTCTTTCCTCCTACTCAGGGATTTTAGGGTTTCAGGCTTTCATAACAACACAATGAGATTTGTTAGTTTCACTCATACGCACTCAGACATAGATGAGTAAAGACAAGTGCACACTTAGTCCTGAATGTGCATGAAAAACCCCCCAATAGCAGGTTGGAGGTGGCAGAACAATGGAGTAGAGAGCATGACACACGGCTTAATGAGATGGAGAAAAGAAGGGGATTTCACACACACACACACACGCACAGACTTTCGGGAATTGGGGGTCAGGGGTTGCTTTGGGTCATTCAACTGTAAAATGGGTTAAGGCTCTGTTTTCCATCAACTGTCTGCCACAATCTCTCAGTCTCCCTCTTCCTCTTTTTCATTGATAAAGTCCGTGTGAATGAGTGCATGTCTGCTGCTTTTATCCGCATTTATCCCCTCTGAAAATGAACGCTACAGCAGTCCAGTTCACGTCTTTCCTGTCCACATTGATTTGGTTAGGAGATGAAGGAGGTGAAGTGTAATCAGTGGCTAATAGCTAGCTGTGTATCTAACAGATGGAGACCTCTCAGCTTGTTAAAGGCCTAATAGGTAATGGCTGGCTAGTGATTGGCTAAACAGGTACTCTTCCATCATGTGTGACCAACGGCTAATGAAGTCATCGCTGACAAATATTGGGAGGTAATTGAGTTTTGTGGAGTTCTGTCTGTGCGCATGCATCTCTGTGTTCAATTTATCATTAGATCCCAGGCGTTTTGTTTTGCTTCACACATATATTACTTTCTCCATTGACTGAGTTTGTATTGGTGGCACTCTTTTCTTTGTCTAGTACTGCTTAATCGATTAATCCTTTTGTCTAAAAAAGGATTAATGGTGAAAGGTGAAATTGCAAACAGTCCAAAACCCCAATTTGTTTTACTATCCTCACAGCAAATCTTCACATTTTAGGAACTAAAACCACAGGAAGTTTGGCATTTTTGCTTGAAAAATGACTGAAACAATTAATCGATGAACAAAAGGGTTGCAGATACATTTTCTGACGATTAACTAGGGCTGGGAAATATATCAATATTATATCGATATCGTGATATGAGACAAGATATCGTCTTAGATTTTGGATATCGCAATATGGCATAAGTGTTGTTTCTTCTGGTTTTAAAGGCTGTATTACAGTAAAGTGATGTAATTTTCGTTGTGTGTTCGTTAATCATTATGTCCACATTACTCATGATTATTTATCAAAATCTCATTGTGTAAATATTTATAAATATTTTGTAACAGCACCAATGGTCAACCCTACAATACTATCTCAATATTGATATCGAGGTATTTGGTCAAAAATATTGTGTTATTTAGTTTTCTCCATATCGCCCAGCCCTACGATCAACTAAATGTTTCAACTGTAGCAACCCAGTTGTCCCTCTGCTCTTCTGCTTGTAAAGTAAAACACACCACAAGTTTAGAAAAGTAAATTCTTGCTTGTATCTGGAAGATATCTTAACCATCCGTTTTCATTTCCCCCCATTTCATATCATTTGTCAAATCCCAATTTTGTATTTATTTAAATCAGATCTGATGTCACACAGTGTTAAGATAGCGTGCATATGGATTTTCCAGGGAGTCGGTTTTGTCTTTCGGTGTGCGTGTGTAGTTTGCCTGATAAATTGTTGTAATATAATAATCTGGTGAGATTAATAGTGTGGGTCTGGGCTCAGCTGGTTTTTCATTTGGGAGACTGGAGGCGCTGGAGGAGAGGAGTGAGTCAAGGAGAAAAGTGTTTATTTCAGGAGGGATCAGGTGTGAGAGACCCTCAGGGCCCCATGTGTGGACAATTGAGTTTTACTTAACAGCTTTATTATCACATCAGGACAGATAATCACTGGAATCTACAGAGACATTAATCCTTCCATTGAGAAAATGTGCCAAAGAACATCCAGGGAGCTTTCAAACAGCAGAGGATTGGTTGGTTTTAATGCTTTTTAATGATAAAACTGTTCTTTGTTTCTTCTTTTTTCTTTCAGGGGGAGATTTTTTCTTTCATTTCGAATTCTTGTTTCTTTCTTTCTTCTCTTCACTCACTTAATTAACTTGTATTTAGTGTAGTGTGTTCAGTGTGCTGCCTGTTCCCTGTTGACAAAGGGAGCCTCCTGGAGGTTGGGTCGGTGTATTGCACCATATGGCACCCAGATTCTGGAAGAACAAGATGAAGATGGCTCTTGATAAGGTGGCTCATGCAGATCCTTAGCTGGCACGTCTCTAGGGTATCTCTCTCCCCTCCTCTTTCTGGTTCCTTTCTGGTATTTGTGTGTATAATTACAAAGGTGAAGTGCCTTTACCTTTAGGGTTTAATGCAATAGGTTAATCTGGTGACTATATTTATGATTGATGGTGAGGAATACTTGGTGTGTGTGTGCTTATGTTTGCATTTATTGTATCTCTATGTCGGACATACGCATGCAGTCAATTCACAATTATCTATCTACCTCATTAACAATATAAAGTTCATGTTTCTTTATCCACTGTATAAAAGAAGAAACCATGATAATACATAGGAAAAACAATTACCTAATGAATGTAAGAGTTTGTCTTAACACTCTTAAGAAAACAAGTGCGATTCCAAGACTTAATCTGGTGTGTGTTAGCTCCAGCAACAGCTTCTGCCCTCTTCTTTAGCCTCAGTTCAACAGTGGTCTCGTTCTTAGTAATTGAAAAATCTAATTGTGCCTTAGTGCAGGATAAGTGTGTTTAAGCACTCCATGGCTGCGCCTACCTCAGTCACAGCTCATTTCTTTAATGAGCGCTGCAATTACAGGGAGCTTTTATTCCACCTCATGCTGCTTTGAGTCTGGCCCTCTGAGGTTTCTGGCCCTGTTTGCCCTACTGACCAGTCTGCTCTCCGTCTGCACACATGGTTACATTCCTCACTTCTACTGTATGCTTCCCACGAAGTGCACAATCTCCTTTTAACCTGAGGAAAATTACACAAACCTCAGAAAGAAAAGGGAGCTTTCATTTATTTGGGTACCAGTAATGAACCGTAAACTAGTGGGATCAAAACAACCAATTTGAAGACGTCAATTCGGGCTCTGGGAAATTGTGATTTTTCAACATTTTATGACATTTTACACACTAAACAATTAATCTTTAAATTAATCAACAACAACAGATTGATAAATGTATATACTTTTTTCATATTCTCCTTTTATCTTTTGATGAGAGAGAGGAGGAACGCACACCAGTGTTGGAGAGGTGCTGACCACGGTGAAAATACAAATGTAGAGGAAAATAGTCGCAGAATCGTAGCCACGATGCAAAAATGTATTCAATAATTTACCAACGTTTCGACATGACAGTCTTCTTGACAGATACCCTGAAGAAGACTGTCATGTCGAAATGTAGGTAAATTAGTAAATATTTTTTTGCATCCTGGCTACAAGTATGCAACATTTTACTCTACACAAATATTAATATTTCAAGTTCTTTATTGTTGTGTTCGATGATAGCTTACAAGCTTCCACTGCAGTGCACTATGTACTTTTTTTTTTTATCTTTACTGATGTCATGTAGCTCAGTACTAGCCTTTTTTAATTGCATAAATGTAAAAATCAACAATTCAAAAAAAAGGTAAACTATCTAATTTATAAGTAATCCAAAATGTAAGTAAAACAAACGTATTCAACTGAATATATACCTAACATTTAAGAATGTTAATGCACTAATAAACACAAAAGAATAATCTGATTGCTCTTGTCCTTCCTACCTCTCATCAACCACAGACCCCCTCACTCCTCCACCATGTAGCCCAGCACCAGTCTCCCTCTTCCTGCCGTCTCCTCAGCCAGAGGCCCCTTTATGTCCCAATCAGCTGGAGGCTCCATTAAGCCTCCGAAAGCAAAGCCAAGCCTCTGAAAAGCTCATGTCCCCCCATAGAGGCTGATTATAAAAGGAGCGAGAGAAGGGAGGAAGGGCAGAGAAAGTGATTTTAAGAGCCTCTTTAAATCTGTCTCGTTAATGAGTTGTCCTCACCATAGCAACGTCTCTTTTTCGAGGGTTTTCCACTCTACATGCGTAGATGGATTAGGGTTAAAGACAAAAAAAGAAGGAAAAATGTAGAGAAAGGGAAGCTACAGCAGTTTTCTTTGCTTGTAAAACCCCAGGGGAGCGTGCACTGGTGATTGTTTGACTCTAATTTTGTTTGTTTATAGCAGAAGCTACATTCCTAGACTGTTGTCAACCTAAGAGAACTATGCAGGATGACACTGGGAAACCAATTAACATGTGTGTCAGTTGTTGCTAATTCTCACCACAAGGTGGCGGTATAATACAGACGAGAAGAGGGACTCATTCAGTGGATGAAACTGCAGTGCGTCTACTCCTCAGGTTCAAAGTTGATCATCTGTGGATCATCCATTTTAACCAATATATAGAACTGACTTCAGATGACACACATAAAAACATTGTGTGAGACTAAATTGATGGGATTACTGTGATTACCAAATTACAGTTGGATTAATTGCCCATTCAGACACAATGCGCCCATTTATCCACACCAAAAAGAGACATATGGGGTGTCACCTAGAATTTAATTTGGAATAATGGCGGTCTTAAATTTTGGCAGTATTTGATCAGGGAGCTGGTCTTGTTTCCCTCAGGACCCATTAGGAGGGCGCACTCTGCTCTCTCTATTAATGCCTCCATCCCTTCATTACTGCTCAGATGGGACAGAAGGGGGAGGGACGGAGAGACGGACAGGGAGAGGGAGGGGTGTTTATAAAGAAGGAAGAGGGAGGGAGGGGTTAAGTGGATTTGGGGGTCCTGCTTTTTTTCCCAGACGAGGTCTCAACACGGGATTATCAATGGAGGAACCCGGGCTTAGCACATGCATGTGCACACACATACACACCTGTGTGCATCCCTGAGTCTGTTTGATAAGTCAGATGAAACCACCAATCGCAGTATGTCTGTGTGTGTGTGTGTGTGTGTGCGTACGGACAGTATGTGTCAGATGATACTGATCCACGTCATCTAATGAGAACTAAGCCTGTCCTGAGACATATTTAACCCTCTCAGTCTTTACCCTGGGATTAAAACACACTCATTCTAATATGGCTACAGCATAATATTTATGTATAGTGCTACTGATGATAATGATAAAACCTTATTTGGAAAGATTGTACACATAAAGATAATTGTTGAGCACTGTTTGAGCTCCAATGTTGGCAAGCGCTACAGCTAACAGCAAGGGTGTCCTGTAGCTGACCGTGACCTCTAACTTCCCTCAGTCTTCGCTGAGTATCAAGTATCACATGTTGATGATGATTGTTATATTGTTATTTGTGTCAGTCTTGTATAACAATTAATTGTCAACTATTAAATTAATCGGCAACTATCGGCAAAATTCTCTGATTCCAGCTTCTTAAATGTGAATATTTCCTGGTTTCTTTACTCCTCTATGACAGTAAACTGAACATCTTTGAGTTGTGGACAAAATAAGACATTTGAAGACGTCATCTTGGGCTTTTCTCTTATCTTTTATAGACCAAACAACGTATCGATTAATAATCAACAGATTAACCGACGCTGAAAATTATCGTTAGTTGCAGCCCTAGTCAGTAGCATCCAGAATTTATGATGCAGTGGCAATGGTTAGCAAGAAGCGCAGTGCTGGCCACAATGATATATAACATTTGGGTTTTTAAATATTTTTGTATTCTTTTCGTAATCCCTCTTACTTTTCTCTGTGAGGCTTCCCTGTGCAAGTGTTACAAGCTAGATTCAGCAAACCCTGTTAACTGCACAAACTTGTTGCAAATTGCTTGATTTTACTTGATGAATTCCAAGGGTCCATGACAAGGTGCATGCTTGGGAATTTTAAGTATAATTGATCGCCACA
>CAKALU010066304.1:15104-29215 GCA_916700995.1 Hozukius guyotensis
CTGATCCACGTCATCTAATGAGAACTAAGCCTGTCCTGAGACATATTTAACCCTCTCAGTCTTTACCCTGGGATTAAAACACACTCATTCTAATATGGATACAGCATAATATTTATGTATAGTGCTACTGATGATAATGATTAAACCTTATTTGGAAAGATTGTACACATAAAGATAATTGTTGAGCACTGTTTGAGCTCCAATGTTGGCAAGCGCTACAGCTAACAGCAAGGGTGTCCTGTAGCTGACCGTGACCTCTAACTTCAGCTTCTTAAATGTGAATATTTTCTGGTTTCTTTACTCCTCTATGACAGTTAAACTGAACATCTTTGAGTTGTGGACGTCATCTTGGGCTTTTCTTTTATCTTTTATAGACCAAACAACTTATCGATTAATAATCAACAGATTAACCGACGCTGAAAATTATCGTTAGTTGCAGCCCTAGTCAGTAGCATCCAGAATTTATGATGCATTGGCAATGGTTAGCAAGAAGCGCAGTGTTGGTCACAATGATATATAACATTTGGGTTTTTAAATGTTTTTGTATTCTTTTCGTAATCCCTCTTACTTTTCTCTGTGAAGCTTCCCTGTGCGAGTGTTACAAGCTGGATAGAGCAAACCCTGTTAACTGCACTAACTTGTTGCCAATTGCTTGATTTTGATGAATACCAAGGGTTCATGAGAAGGTGCATGCTTGAGGATTTTCAGTATAATCGATCGCCACAAAATCCCTACATAACGCTTCATTTTCTGCTCCATTTGAAAGCAAGTTTTATTCACAAAAATGTCACCAACGAGTAAAAAGAACAGTTCAGCTGTTTGAAATCAGTAGATTTGATTCAATTTCATTTATTTTCATATAGTGTCAAATCATAACAGAAGTTATCTCAAGACACTTTTCATAGAGAGCAGGTCTAGACCCGTACTCTATAAAAATGCAACAACACAACAAATTTAGCATTGTCAATGGTGGTATTAGGGGACCCGAAAAAATATGATCACACCGCAACATCGCAGATCTATACTGTGGCATCAATCAAGAGTTTATTTTGGTTCATACTCAGCGTCCGTGCCTTGTGAAAGCAATGTGGAATATGCAGAGCATCCTCTAACAAACAAACCAACCAACTAACTAACAGAGGGCAGATATTAATTGGATCGATATTATGGGCCTGGTGAGCAGAGCCAAATCCAGTCATGCGGTGTTAATATATTGGTTAATAACAGTAATCAATGCCAGCCACCAGAACTCGCATCCGATTTCACATCTAATCGTGCCACCGCCTCCAGGCTGATTGTCTTTCTCACTTCCTAAATCTGTGGTCATTGGTCAATTGGTTGTATTTCTGATTGTTGACACCACCACCCCTCCCAAAATGACCTACTGATGAGAAGTGAGGTGCAATGTGGGAAGTGGGTCAAACAGCATAGTGTCAAGTTTGCTCCAGTGGTGCAGGAACTGTAGATAAACGCACATGCACACATTGTAGTTGATATGGCTTTAACCACTTCCCATCGGTACCCCTGTGTCTGCCCGACACACACACACACACACACACACACATTCAGCTTCCCTCCCTGTGATGCAGGCTAGCCCCAGGTGGCTTGTTGCTTTGTGCCCTTGAGTTACTAGAAGCACTTAACCTAAATTAGCTCAGTCTGTCTAAATCAGACAAGACCCTCTCGTCAGCAGCGTGAGCTCAGCACGAGGGTCATGGTAACAGCAGAGGCGACACACTTAGCTGTATACCTAAGCTTGTGTGTAAAAGAGTATAAAATAAGGGATATTTATCACCTCTGCTTTCTGGTTTTTTTTCCGCCCGTGCTGTGTTTTTTTGCAGGTGATTGGAAATTAACGTGCACCGCTGTCGTCTTGGTAAATCACTCTTGATTGGAGTGTCAGCTAAACGCCTTCCAGAGTAAAGTGTGCTGTGAAATATAGATGCCAATTAATCATATAGTTAAAGTGAATGACGTAAAAATTCCAGCTGCTACCTATTGATTCCTGTCATTATCCCAGCTGGGACATTATTCACATCACACTTTTAATTAAGCCAGTTGTGAGGTTTATGTGTAAGGGGTGGAAAGTCTGGTGTTGCAAAAACACACAGCACACAACTCCACGGTGTATCGCATCTGTGTGTGTTTGTGTCTGATTTATGGCGTTTTGTGTGTGAAGTTAATTATAAAATTGGATTAATGATACATGCGCACAACACTTGCACACACATACAGGCCCTGAGGAGAGAAGAGCAGACAGCGTTGGTGTTGAAATGTAGGTCAGGAAACAAGCGTGGCAGCCAACATAGTGCGCAGGCACTTGTGTGTGTGTACATGCATGTTGACTATAGGCTCATGTATTGTCTTATAACCTATATGTGCATGACCGTGTGTGTGTGTGTCAACAGCAGAAACAAAGAGTGTGAAAGGATGCAATATAGAAATCTAGAGATTGTAATGTGTGACTAGGTCTGTTGTCTAAATGCAGATTGTAGAAACAGCTGCAGGCACACATTCACACATGCACAATAACATGTACAATAACATGTACACCCACACATACAAAAGCATGCACAATGATGTCAGCCTTCTGTTCAACCACTGAGACACACTCAGGCCTTGTGGTTATTGATGTGGCGGGTCCTCAGGAGGGTCCACCGGAGAGTGAGAAGGGCCAGGAGTCAATATGAGCGGAGACAGTGTGGCTGGATGGTAATGGCTCTTAATGTAGTCTGGGGGGCTGCCAGGGGTCCGTCTTTATGTTACACTACCAGTGGCTTTCCACTGGGAAATTATTTTATGATAGCATGTCAGACATGTTACACACACATGCATAGTCAGAATTTAGAATAGGAGTTGCTTCGTTGAATAAATGAAGGCTGCTGAACTGACAGAAATATTTTAGTGATGCTTAAACCAAGGTCAACACTGAAGGACTTAACTGTTTGCTGTTCAGCTATGGCACAATACAAACATGAAGTGTTAGACAGGACATGACCTGATGAAGGTCCTTGTTGACCGAAACGTTGACTAATAAATCCGAGAAAAGTGTTTCCGGGAGCAAGTCATTTTTTATTTGGAATTCATATCTCATGTCATGTCATGATAGTTTCATTTAGGCTACTGCTACTGTCTTAGAAAGAGAGAGATACCACACTTTCCGTTAATCACATTTGATCTCCTGGTTAAGCACGCAGCCCCGCTCCACTGGCTTATCAGCTGTTTCAACTCGACCGGAGTGTGGAACGACGTGCTTGCTATGCGTACAGCCCGCGTGATCACAAGTTTTGGGCTGCACACGGACGTCCACATAGGGTCTGCACACAGACATCACACAGATGAAAGCGGACCCTTGTGGACGCGTTTGGTATGAACTGGTTTAGGATACCTCTGGGCACCGTGGATATCTGTACCAAATTGCATGACAATCCATCCAATAGTTGTTTTTTAGTTGCTAAAAAAAACTTGATTCAAAGTTCTTGAGCCCATCCAAACACCAGGAAAACATGCACTGAACGTCGTCCCGCCAACATCCAAACTTTCCTGTTTCAGTTTCATCTTATTGTCCTGCCAGCTTCATGGGGGGTGACAAGCCAGTGGGGTAAGATTGCAATAGATTTAAAACCGTGTTGCCGGGGGGAAATGGACGGTTAGCTACAAATCCATCGTGACGGGAACATAAAACACCTCAAGTTAGCAACAAAGCTGCCACCCTCTCTGAAGGCACCAAAAGCTCAGGCGTACAAATCAGCCTGCTCGTAAAATAACAGCGTTTTAACGGCCTGCTTAACAGGCGTGTACATTTTAAGAGTGACCCGCCTTTTATTGTGCTGAAGCTAACATTGGGCTGTAAAAGTTTGCTTGTTAAATGAATGTATAGGAAGGAGGACGTATTTAACGGTTGCACACACCTCCCTGTCAGTTTGTGCTCTTCCAGCTGTTATTGCTATTAGTTGACCCGTCCTTTTCCTAACCCGCTTCTTGTTTCGCTACCATGCTGAGGCACAAAGATGCCATGCACAAGTACAGACTAGACTCTAATGCAGTCTGTCCACTTGCTCAAACAGAGATGCATATATCCTTTATCGGTTCTCTCTGTGTGTTTTTCTCTTTTATCCTGGCTTGAATTTCAAAGGGGGTCGGGTTGGGTCAGACGCCAGGGGAGGGCAAATTAGGCATGACCGCCAAGCCTGCTGGGCCTTTGTGAATGTTTGTGTGTGTAATAATAAGTGTTTTTAGTGAGTCTTTACCTGTGGATGTTTTGCACTTACACTCCGTCTATCTCTCTCTTCACTTCATCAGCTTCCCTACCCTCCACCCCTGACTTTCCTCTCCCAGCTGCCTTTATCTCCTCTCTCTCTCATTTCTTTTGTCCCTCTAAACGCTGCCTTTCTATCAAGCCTCGCATCGCTACTCAGCAAATTGCCTCTGCTTCTACCACATCAAACAATCTTTTTGTGGATGCAAACTTTGCTTCCCACCCATCTCTTTCCTTTTTTGAAGGTCTTTGTAGCAAAGTTTTGCTTTTGATACCATCTCCATTTCTTTTCCCTACGCTGCGCTGCCCTTTTCAAAGACATTTCTCCGATTCATACACATCAAGCTGTGTGAGAACAGCTACATGGTGTTTGAACAGAAAACACAAGTGTGTCACCACATCAAGGCGAGGATATGCACATACATATGCTCGTGAAACAGAAAACAAGCACAAAGAGCGGAGTATATTAGTGATGGTGTGCATGCTCGGGGCGTAGTTTGCAGGGTGTCAGCCGGACTCGGAGGGTTTTCTCATGGATCACAAAGGAGGAGCAGCCTATAGAGGGAGGCCCCAGCGCCTTTCATTCAGAAGAATAACCCAGCGTACACACAGACACACTCACTCAATGCAGCAGTTTTCGTTGCTGACTTGAATTTACATCAAAACTCCCTACTTTATGCTGTAAATACAATATTCACTTTGTGACCAGTTTTCCTAAAATTATATATATATCGCCTTGCTAACAGTATCGCAATATATCGCAATATATTGATTCGTTACCCCTGTATCGTGATATGTATCGTATCGCCAGATTCTTGCCAATACACAGCCCACAGCCAATATTGATACACGGACGTCAAGTATCGATCTTTTATTATATAAACTATTAACCTCTTAACAATCGGACGGCCGCTATTTTGTCTTTCAGAGGTTATAACGGCTCAGTCTTAAAGCTAGAGTGAATATAAACTAGAAAACCAGAGGATTCGATGGGTACCATGTCATGTGAACTTGTCGGGAAAAATACTAAATAGCGCTCCAAAGTTATGCTAAATGAAAAACTGACATGGCCATTTTCAAAGGGGTTCCTTGACCTCTGACCTCAAGATATGTGAATGAAAACTCTGAGATGAACAGAGTGAAAACTGTATCTTATTAGATGAAACAGATGTTGTCAAACATAATTTGCATTTGAAAAAAGGTAATATATCGCAATATATCTTATCGCAATACTGATAATATCGTATCGTCGGGCCTCTAGTGACTCCCACCCCTACACACAGTGAACTTTGACCGGATTTAAATCACACTGTCTCCTCTTCACTCAAGTGGCAGATAAAGGAAATTGGCGTGCTAAATCACCACCGCACACTCACAAAAACATTTTCACTAAAATGACATGCTGTGAGCCACTTCAGTAGCCTGAAGTACATTTGTCTCCCTTCATGCTGAGCTCTTTTAACCCCCCCGCTATATTCTGCATGTAATCATGCAAATGCACTGCTGATGAGACACTGACTTTCTAATGGTGAACATAGAGGGGTGAGCTGTGTGTATGTGAAGGCAAGTTGTGTCTTCTTAACATGTGTATGTGCACGACAGTCAATAATTGAGGGCAGTTATGGGATGGTGAGGTTGTTTGTGTGAATGTATAGGTTGTGTGTGTGTGTGTCTGTCTGTGTGATGGAATCCCATCTGCTTCAATGGAGTAGGTCAGACGGAAACACCAGAGGAGGCGGTGGGGGGAGGAAGGAGGATTGGCGTTACCCAGTAACCTCTCTGTCTGCTGAACAGACAGAAGTGCAACAGAAGAAAGAAAGAAAGAAAGACAGACAGAGTTGGAGAGACAGACAGGAGGGTTGAGAGGGAGACAGCGAGAGTTTGGTGTCAGAAAAAGGTCATTCACCAACTGCGAGAGCTTATTGAACTTAATGTGTTTGTGTACGAAGCACGGGAAGCTTACCCCATGCTAAAATCATCAGTGCCAGAAAAACAGTTATCACAGCTTGTTTACTCAGCCCAGCCTCTCTGTCACCTTGGTTTCAGTGTGTGTCTGTGTGTGTGTGTTATGTTGGAGAGAGAGTTGTGTTTATTCAGGAGTGAGTTTGAATTTTGACTTTGCTTAACAGCCTTTTTAAGAGCGCTGTAGAGAGTTGTTTACCTTTTTCCTGACCCGTCTTTAAGGGTTTATCACCATCATCAAAACACTAAAACTATATCATACCACCATTACTGTTTTCATGTAATAGCTCTCTAATGATTACATATTTGTTTTTACTAGGGCTGTCAATCAATTAAAATATTTAATCGCGATTAATCGCATGATTGTCCATAGTTAATTGCGATTAATCGCAAATTAATCAAATTTTTTTATCTGCTCAAAATGTACCGTAAAGGGTGATTAGTCAAGTATTTAATACTCTTATCAACATGAGAGTGGGCAAATATGCTTGCTTTATGCAAATGTATGTATATATTTATTATTGGAAATCAATTAACAACACAAAACAATGACAGATATTGTCCAGAAACCCTCACAGGTACTGCATTTGCTAATTTCCCCACTGTGGGACTAATAAAGGAATATCTTAGGAATATCTTATTTAGCATAAAAAATGTGCTCAAATCATAACATGGCAAACAGTTATCATTGTGTCAGTGTGCTGACTTGACTATGACTTGCCCCAAACTGTATGTGATTATCATAAAGTGGGCATGTCTGTAAAGGGGAGACTCGTGGGTAACCATAGAACCCATTTTCATTCACATATCTTGAGGTCAGAGGTCAAGGGACCCCTTTGAAAATGGCCATGCCAGTTTGTCCTCGCCAACATTTAGCGTAAGTTTGGAGCGTTATTTAACCTCCTTTGCGACAAGCTAGTATGACATTGTTGGTACCAATGGATTCCTTAGATTTTCTAGTTTCATATGATGCCAGTGTTTCAGTCTTCACTCAAGCTTTAAAACTGAGCCCGCTACAACCTAAAAATCGCAAGTTGCGTTAATTCTCTAAAGAAATTAGTGCCGTTAAAACAAATTTGCGTGAACGCGTTAACTTTGACAGCCCTAGTTTTTTTTTACTTACACAAAGAAAGAACGTTGTAAAGAAAACCCTGCATTTAAATATGGTGTATGATCAACAACCCCTCCATGCCATACTGCCTCCCCTCTCTCCCCATCACCCTGTGCTGATAGATAATTCATGCCATGGCTTTATATCTCCGAGAGGACCAGAGCGATCGGGTTCCCATTGACCCCTGTTGCTACGCTTTCATTCACAGAGATGTAAGGATGAAAGAAAGGGGGAAGGGATTAGAGAGCGAGTATGTTGCTCTACATGCTATAAATTATAGATATTCATTCACAGAAAAAGAGAGTTGAAAGGGACATATGATGTAGTGTTTTTATTTATTAATTTTTCAGGGTTTTTTGGTGCATTTCCTGTTTGAGCCAGCCAAGGTTTGCAGATTTGAAGAGCTGTTTCCTTTTCCCTTTTTATAAACTAAATGTTTGAGGGTTTTTTGGCCGCTTATTAGACAACATAAGCGATCTTGCAACATCTTTTTGGTTAGCTGAGATGGTTCTTTGTCATAATTTTGGGGTAAATGTGTATTTTATTAATTATAAATCAATTAGAATTCAAATACTCATGCTGCACAGATGCTATCAGGATTTAAGTGCCTTGTTAAAGGGCTTTTCACCCTTAATTGTTAAAGGACAGATGACTGCTTTTTGTTCACTTAACTTAAGTTCATGACGCCTGCCTTTGTTTAAATCCATTCGAATGTTCAGTTCTAGAGACTCTGTAACAACTCTGCTATGTTGGGCGAGGCATTCAGATGCAAAGTGTTTGCGTGCGCTCACGTGTGCAACAGATTCTCGGGCCTCGTTCTCCACGCCTCACATTTTCCTGCTTATCTCCACCTGGCAGGTTTTCTACCCACTAATGGGAAGGTGTGCAAGGTCGGAGCCTGAACAAAAGAACGCAAGAAAAGAAAGACAGCGGGGAGAGTAAAATCAATACAGGCTAGATTGCATTAGCAGCCATGAAAGTGCTCATGTCTAAAAGAAAGAGAGGAGAAGAAGAAGAGGAAAGGAAATTGGGGATGGAGAGAGAAAGAAGAAAGAGAGGGAGAGAGATTTGACATCAGCGGATCAGGTAGAGTTGAGGGGTTTTAGGGGGTCAGCTTAGCTCTCCCTTCTTAAGTCCAATTAGACAAATAAAAGCTGAGACCTGTCAGATGAAGGGGGAGGTGTGTGTGTGTGCGTGTGTGTGTGTGCAGATGCCAGGTTCAGGCACTTTGGGAATTTGAACGGATGTTTGATAGACTGCGATATTGAGCCAGAGAAGGGTGTGTGTGTGTGTTTTGGGGATTGATTGAATGATAGAGCTAGAGCTGTAGGGAATTGGAGTTGAGCAGTCTGAGATGAAAAATATAAATAAAAGAAAAACTAGGGTGTGTGTGTGTGTGTGTGTGTGTGAGAGAGTTTGTGTAGCTGTAGTTGCCTCTGCCAGGTTGGTGGGAAGATCCAAATGAGGTGTGAAGACGAAGAAAGGAGGAGGAAGAGCAGGAGCCCCTCATCAATCTCTCTCCTTTATTATCACTCTGCCACATTCACCCTGGAGTCTTAATAACGTCTAGTGCATCAAGACGTGTTAATTATTCACATCGCCCAATTTTTCCTTTTTTTTCTCCGAGGGTCACCACCTTTTCATGTGAACACGCTGCTGGTTGTTTAACAAGGAGAGATAATCACGGTCTTGCCACAGGGTCTAATACTAATGAACATGTGTTGAGATTGTGTGTTTTAATGCAAACAATTGCTTGATAGAGTCTTCAGCTTTATCAGCAATTAAAATAATTAAATGATGAGAAAACCTCACAATTTAAGCCAGTTGTAATTATCTCAAGGAAGTGTTTCATCTTGCAAGAATTAAAGAACGTAATTTGTAGGGCTGCAACTAACGATTATTTTCATTGTCGATTAATCAATTAGTCGTTTGGTCTATAAAATGTCAAAAAATGGTGAAAAATGTCGATCAGTGTTTCCCAAAGCCAAAGATGACGTCCTCAAATGTCTTGTTTTGTCCACAACTCAAAGATATTCAGTTTACTGTCATAGAGGAGTAAAGAAACCAGAAAATATTCACATTTAAGAAGCTGGAATCAGAGAATTTTGACTTTTTTTCTTAAAAAATTACTCAAACCAATTAATCGATTATCAAAATAGTTGGCGATTAAATTAATAGTTGTCAATAAATCAATTGATCGTTGCAGCTCTAAAGATGTCACCTTGGAAATATAGGCATTTTATAGAACAAATGAATAATGGATTAATAAAAAAAAAAGGGATTTATTGGAAATGAAAATCCAAGAATGTTTGAAAATACAACTAGGTTGTAAAGAAAAAAGAAAAAGCAAATAACGCCTCAGCTTAGGTAATCAAGATTTATTAATTGCATAACCAAGGGCTAATATGAGTAGGATTGCTCTTTAATCATGTTCATTCATAATAGTCCCTGGTGTTTGTTGTCCTAAATAAGCCTCTTCCTCTGAGGTCCAAGCTTCATCTACCGAGTCCTTCACGCTTCCTTCATATGAACAGATGAAAGATTGTTTGGGCTGGGGGCTTCCACGAGCGGAAGGATGTATGGACGTATGGCTGAATGGATGGATAGCCCTAATCCTAGAAGTGGCCTAGATATGAAGACCTCCTTCAGCGGATAGAGCTGTTGACCTGTCTGTCGCACTGTGTATGTGTGTGTGTGTGTGTGTGTGTGTGTGTGTACGTACATGCATGCGCTGACACTGTCCTGAGAACAATAGGCTCTTTAATGAGTGATGCCGCTTGGGCTCGCGTCTGCACAAATGATCCTAATACTGTACGCGTGCCAAACAGTACGAGATAGAAGCCAAACAGAGGCTGCTGACAGAACGTGGGGACTAAAGTTTGACACATGGAGAAAGACTTAGATTAAACCCTCTCAGACTAACATGGTGACCTGAGATAAACCTGCGTTTACTGTCCATCTGAACGGGTTCATATTGCTTCTAACTGGCGTTAAAAGTAGGGCTTTTATTGTTGGTTAATCTGTCTGTAATTGTTTTTGATTTATCCAACTGTTAAGTCCAGAAAGTCCAAAAACAGTAAAAAGAAAATACTTCTCACAATTTCTCAAAGCCTTCATATTGCTTATTTTGTCCGACCGACAGTCCAAAAACTAAAGATATTCAGTTTGAAAAGACATACAACCAGGAAAAGCAGAAAACCTTTATTTGAACATCAGAAACCAGTAAACGTTCTAAATTGTTGATTTCATGCCGATTCACTAAGTGATGAATTGTTTCAGTACTTATTTAAAGTCCACCTGATGTGAAATAGCAACACAGTTTTTTATAGTTACTGTAGGATCGTGGTTATATATAGTCTATATATGGTTAATATTGTAGGATTAATGTAACTATATAGTTATATATGTTGCCCTTTCAACCATAAATGTCAGCCTGACACGGACTTAAACATTAATGTAGATTGTACAGTCATTAACTTTGAATAGGGTGACATAAAAAATAAATAAATCCTATAAAATTACAACACTTGACGGCACCTTATGTTATGTTTCAGCATTTCAGCAGCCACTTTTGAGTAACTAAGTTGACAACTCTGTTTAGCAGATATATTTATACATTGAAAATATTTCTCCTTGTCCGTGTGGAAGCTGATGATAAGTTAATAGACATGTTATTACCCACGTTTAGAGATTCATCATAACTCAAAAACAAGAGCAACTGCAAATAGTGTGAATAGACACTTAGCAGTGTACAGTAGACGATGCAGAAACGCCGAATGTTAGTTAACATGAAGAAATATAACCCAAACTGTTGTTTACAGCACTTCAGAGTCGGGCTGAAAGGTTCAGATGTGCAAGGTCGAGGGGGGGGGGGAAAGGGGGGAACCTTTCTACCCACAAATTCAAGGATCATTTGCAGTCCCATTCAAGCTCTTGTTGCAGCCCCCTCCCTCCCTCCGTAACTCCCTCCCTGCCTCCCCTCTTGGGCTGAAAAGAAATACGGTCGCAGAAGGAGGGGCAGCCCTGCCCTCATGGGTGTGTGTGTGTGAGTAGGTGCACGTTTGCGTGTATTTGAATGGGTGGCTGCCGGAGTGTGTGTGTGATAGATTGTGAGCAGATTGGACAATGGGAGGATTGTATGTGATCTATATTCATGTGGCACAGATTCAGCGGCCATGTGCGCACACAGCAGGCTGGGAGTGATCAGACAGAGGAAGAGGGGCTGATAGAAAAACATCCAGGGAGAAGAAAAATATGAGATTTATACAGAGAAAATGAGCACAATCTGCTTTTAGATGGCTGAAAACACAAGACATATTCTGTATAGTCATTGCTAGTTCAGCAATGCTTTCAAACCATAAAATGGTACAAATTGAGATCAAATGAGATTAATGTTAGTACTCCAGTGTGTTGTATGGTAATGATTTAAGTTTCCTGTTTGCATTACACTTTGCATGCAGGTGGAAGCTGCATCCTCCTGAGAATACCTTGTGAAAAGCTCAACATGTTTTGTTTTCCCGTCAAGGATGTGCAAGGTTCTCCTGGAAAGGTGGCTGATAGTTTAATTAGATGCATAAATATTCCCCAGACTAGTCTGTCGTAGCGGTGAAAGCGGCAACACGCTGATTACACACACTGAGCAGAGTAGAAAGTAAGGAAAAGAAAAAAAGAGGAGAGAGTGATGGACTGAAATGAGAATCGGCGTTCACGGCAAAATAGCAACGAGTTTGCCTGTTCGTTCTCATAAAGCGTGTTTAACTTTCAGCTCTATCCTGAGTCCCGCAGAGTAAAGAAGAAAGAGAGCGTATAGAGAGAGAAAGACAAGCGCAAGAGAACGACTGATGATGAGAAATAAAGGGAGAGGCAGCCAGAACTCCTTGGTAACCAAAGCACAGAGGAACAGAGGGGCCGGTCCTACACCCCTCCCGCTGTGTGTGTGTGTGTGTGTGTGTGTGTGTGTCTCCGAGGACCGGACCGCCTGAGGGGGGAGTGGTGGACCGAGTGTGTGTTTAGAGAGAGAGAGATAGGGGTAGAGGCTCATTGTCAGCGTAGTAGACGCTCACACACACTCTTTAACCAAACCGCCGTGTAGTGAGAATGTGAGCCAACACCAGCGCTCCTTCGTCCCGTCTTCTCTCTCTCTTATTCCCTGGATTTTTTGGTGTCTAACAAGGACAGTTTTTCTTTTTTAAAAGCGAGACACACTCAACCGGAATAATGGTGTTTATCGGGACCTCGTTAAAATCTGTGATTAAATACTTCAAAAGGAAGGGTGAGATATGTTTACTTCTTCTCTATATCGATCATTGATGTGTCATATGAATAGTTTTGGACTTCACATGAAAACTAGAACAAATTTGCTGCTGTTTTGAATCATTTTGATTTTTTGTATTTTATTTACGTGCGAGTGTCTGAATTTCCTGAATTTGTTTCAAATTTGAAATCGCTTTTCTGTATCAAAAGTGGGATGCACGGCAGCTTTAATGATTTGTACATCATTTTAATTGAAACTGATGGTTTCCTGTGGGCATGTTGCTTCACCGCTGCCCTTGCTGAGCCCAGAGACACCCCTCTGTTGCACCCTGTTACCAGGTAACCACCGGGCCAAGACTTCACAGAGCCCACAACTGTTAGCACTAAATGACCCAACAGTATTTGTTAAAGGTGGCAGCTGGAAGCATTTAGAGTCACAGCTACTCTATTAGAAATAGTTGGCTCTTTTTTCCTTCTTCTTGGAACAATTTAGAAGTTTTTTTAATGTTTATTTAGTTGTAAATCTGATCTTGATATCAAAGGAAACCATACTAGGTCTGTGTGCCATGCACAGTAGATTCTTGTTAGGCAGATAGGCTATATAATTATTTTATTAATGGCTGCACGTGAGGATGTTTATCAAAGACCCGGTTGATGCAGGGCAAGCTGCTTGTGCCGACTCTAATCTCAGGTGTATTTATAGCATGTGTGTTACAGTCAAGGCTGAGGTGATTGTTAATCATTAGCTCAGCGTTTTTCTACTTCTCACGTCTTATCTTGCACATCTTGCACATGTCTGCACTTTGGCCCTCAGCTGAGCGCCGTGGTCCTCCGCTGCAGGTCAGAGGACAGTGAGCTCCATACTGAGCAGTGGTGCTCATATCCTCAGCTTTTTCATAATATCAAGAGTGCACAAAAAGATGATTTTGCAACGTTTTAATGACTTATATCTAAAAAAAAAAGTGACCTGAACCAAGCCTTTTAACTGACCCTTATGAAACACACAAAGTTGTACTGTGCATGAAAGTCTATACTCTATTGACTGGTGAGCGATCGGGGATCCAGTTCAGGATTAACATAGATTATTGATCATAACGGCTAATAACTCTGGTGTGTGTGTGTGCACAGATGCATTTCCCAGTGATTACTGTGTGCAGCCTCTGCATGTTCAGCTCTGATGCACCTTGCAGCCTGTTTGTGTCTTTCAGAGTTTTCAATCCCCTGTTTGCTCTCAGTCTGCGTAGCGAGAGCTGGGATGTCAATGGGCAGAGGGATTAGGAGACTTCTGAAAGACTTTCGCGCCACAGTCCAGTCTGAGTGAGACTGTGTGTGTGTGTGTGTGTGTGTGTGTGTGTGTGTGTGTGTGTGTGTGTGTGTGTACTAAATAGAAACTGAGAGAAGACAAGAGAGAGAGAGATGGGCTGTTCTGCTGGTAGAAAGGTGGAGCTGGGGAGGGAGGATGAAGAGCAGGAGGTGGAGAGGGAGGATGAAGAGCAGGGGGTGGAGAGGGAGGATGAAGAGCAGGAG
>CAKALU010066305.1:0-21028 GCA_916700995.1 Hozukius guyotensis
GAGAGAGAGAGAGAGGCCGGGAAATAGGGAGGAAAAAGGGAGAGATAATTCACTTGTCAGCTGCCTGATGAAATGCCATTTTAACTGAAGCTGCTAATAGGAGCATTACGGGGGTTCAGCAAGCCGGAGACAACTTGCTGATAGTGAAGTGTGTGTGTGTGTGTGTGTGTGTGTGTGTATGTGTGTGTGTGTGTGATGCCAATACCAGCATACTTTTTTTCCTCCCTTTATATAAAATCTCTTGCTGCCAACAGCCAACATATCACATCTCTGACTGGGTCAATGTAGACGTTTGTTTTCCTTCTCCAACCCGTCACAAAACCTGCTCCATCCATCCCACGTATTAATTACTCCACCTGACTTTGACTTGTCAAAAAGCTTCTTTTTTTTAACTTTCTTTAGAGGAAAGTATTGCACAGGGTGAACATTGGATAAGTTATTGTAATTAGTAGGTCTGCCCCCTCTTAGGCGATTAGTCGACTAATTGTCGTTTTGGTCTCAGTCGACTAAGATTTCTTTAGTCAATTAGTGATTTTTTATGCTTTTTTCATGCTGAATGACGTATTTCCAAGAAACTTATGAGCACATCTCTGGTAAACACCAAGATTTAAAGTGGTGCTTTTGTGTGATTCTTTGTGGAGAAACTCAGTTTTACAGATCTGTCGATTAAATCAACTAATCAATTAGTCGACAAAATCATATGAGTGTTAGTCGACTAAGAATTTCTTTGGTCGAGGACAGCCCCAGTAATTAGATTAGATTAGCTTCAGTTTTATTGTCATTGTACACAGGTAGTACCAGTGCAATGAAATGCAGTTTAGCATTTAACCAGAATAGTGCAAACAGTAGCAATGTACACAGAGATATAATACTACACAGATACGTGAATGTAGAGAATGAACAATAAGTGGGGTAGTGATAGTAAGAAGACATGCACAGTGACTGTGATACAAAATAAACAAAGGAAAAATATACAAGATGTACAGTACAAGTCCAGCTATGATATGTCAGTAGTGTAACTATAATATGTATAATAATAATAATAATATGGACAGAGCCAATAAATAGTATATACAGTAAAATAAGCCTGGTTAGGTTATATGCAGTAGAAACACTTGAACACAGTCATATAATTAAATTTATATATAATAATACACTTTTTACATTAAAGGGTAAGTTGTAAAAAAAAAGCATAACTTTTAAATGAAATGTCATTTTCATTATATTTGATTGTAAACTGCAGAAAGTTCAAGACAAATATTGAAGGTTTAAAAGTTATTAAGACGATGATGATGATGATGATGATGATGATGATGATGATGATATATAGTTCCAACAAATATAAAACACACTTTTTGAATTAAAATGTTTACACACATTATTTGAGAGGCATCCTGCCATGTTTATATCGCAGGTTATATATAATTGTTGATCTGGAACTCTTTCAAATGAACACAAAAACTCGCCAATAAATGATGAAATAGTGTCTTATTTTCTTGGCAAATCTTTTTTTTTTCAAACAGTAATTTGATTTAAAAATATATATATTATGATTGGACAAAGAAACAGTACTATATGAAAAAAACTTGCATTTCTAACAACAAAAGATTGATATATACTGTATAGTCTCTCTTTCCCCGTCAGTTTGATAATACTTGTGATCAATTCAGGTCACAAAGATTTTATGAAAATGGACTTACATTTATATGAAAGTGTGTTCAGGACAACTTGTAGTGCAGAAAAGTACTTTTGCAGAATTTTTTATTTAAGTTTAACAAGCAAAGATTAAGTGCCAAGAAAAATGTGATCATCATACGGCGAAGAAGCACCAATGTGAGGAAAAATTCAGTCACATTTTATTTTCTCTTCCCTTAAAAAAGACTCATATCATCATATCAGTTTAGTTATGTTATACTTCTGATTCGGCACTTGAAATGTAGTTCTCCGAGACACTTTTACACGCCGTATATTTGGGAGGGTTACATTTCCAATTCTTGATGACTTATAACTCTTTTTCCTTTTGAGTTTTAATTCACTTAGTGTACATAATTTTGGACATAAACTTTTGCCAAATGAACGTAATGTAATTTAATCTTTAGAAACGAAGACGGTGAGCTCTAAAAGTAAAACACCTTGGATTATTTAGATTAACTTTGTAGTTTAATGCTTTATTCAGAGTTATATGTAACACTCATTGCACATGTTACAGTAAAGTTCTTACTGTTGTATTATTCCACATTCAATTTTATTATTTCTAGACTAAATCTGAATTGTCCAGACGTATAAAATATGAAATCTGTTTGTGTGTTATTGCTGCAAACTAACGTCCTTCTGATGATTATTATCTATGTGTGTTTTTTGTGTTCTTTGCCCAATAAGTTTGGATGCTGCAGCGTTAGATTTCATGCAGATACAGAAGAGGCTGATGCAGCATCATCATCATCATCATCATCACAGCAACCGGTTCTACTGTCCGCCAGCATTACTGCTTTCAAAGGGACACATAACACACACACACACACACAACTACTCACTCTCACTCACACAGAGAAAGGGTTAAGAGAGCCCCGAGGCCAAGTGATTTACGCAAGAATGGGCTGAATAGTTACTGTCTCTTTCTGCATGTGCGTGTGTGTGTGTGTGTGTGTGTGTGTGTGTGTGTGTGTGTCTGTGTGTGGCCACTCACAAGTATTTAAATAAAATACTCAGATACAAAACTGCAATACTCCTTCAAGCCGTAGAATTTAAAAGACGGTTTGATGCCTTCCTTCAATCCTTTCTCACTTCCTTCTTTCCTTCCTCATATTAGACTGACAGCACACACATTAACACACACATACAGACGCATTAACACCCAGTTAAACAGATAATCTAATGCACAAACATATAGTACACACATTAAAAGATGGGTCAAATGTCACATCATTGATTCATCCATTGAGTTATTTCAATAGATTTTATGCTTATTTTGTCATATTGAGTGTGACTTTATAGACAATAAGTTTTAGGTGCCTTCATGATATTTTGATTGCATGCAACATAAACAAAAAACACCTTTTTTTTCTCATAAGAATATCAAATAATCTTTTCTTTGTTGCCCTAATAGGACCCATCTTCATGCAACCAACAACTGCTTACTAAGCAGGACTCCAATCTGACCTCCTAAAGACATCGGTCTATGAAGGCAGGACATTCAGACGGAGTTAAAACACAACATCCAGATGAGACAAACAAGCAGAGAAAACAGTCAGTCAGCCAATAATAAGACGTGTTTGCTTTGGTTTCAGTGTGTAAAGAGCCTGAATGCCATCTAGTGGCTGCAGCAGGAGGCCGTGTTCAAACCGCACACAGCAGAAACAGGATCAGAGGTCACAAATGGAGCCACTTCAATGTCAACAGCACCCCCTGCAGGGCCCAGCTCACACTCTCCCACCTTTTACACACACTTCTAATGGCTGCTTTTTCAGTTTGACTTGGATGGAAATCATAGATTTGTTCAATCTTTGCTGCATTAAGTCAAATGTGAACTCATGTACTCAGTAAACAGGTCTAATTCCTACAGAAACTTTTTAAAAATACATCAATATCTATCAATTCTGTATTTATTTCTTTGCACTATTTGCATTGTTATATATGAGCTTTATATATATATTTATAAAATATTAACACCTATTTTTCCACTACTTGTGTACATAACAGTCCTGTCTATTCCTCACCTTTATCTGTCCACCTTTGTTGTCCTTGTCCCTAGCTGTTTTTCTATTTTCTATTTCTCTGTGGTACGCTTAGAGAGAGATGCATAAAACCGGAGTCAAATTCCTTGTATGTATACTAAAACTGATTTTGATCTATTTATTATTTTCTTTAATTTATTCCTTTTTGAGGCGACAGCCAGAAACTGCATCTGTTGAGCTGCAATCCAATACACTTTTTAAAACCAATATACTGTATACCAACTTAACTAATGCGGTAACAGAGCCGTTGTGCAGCTGTGAACTGATGCATCACCGGTTTATGTCCAACGTTTACCGTTCAGCTTACAGGTCAGCACCTGTAGGAGAGTTTAGCAAACAGCTACTTTACATAACAGACAGGAGCAAACAGGACGACAACAACTCATACAACTTTATCATTTCCCCCACAGCAACAAAAAGACAGTTACAAAACTACCACAGGGGTTGCGAACTTCAGCTATAATCAGAGTTCAATGAGTGTCATCAAAATGAGTGCATGGCCAAACCATTGAATTAATATAACGTTTTGCCTGTTCAACAGTATTTTGTTCAGGTATTATGTAAATTTAAATATACATAAATAAAAATATAGGTTATTTGGGGAGAAAAGCTGTCCAGCGAACGGGCCTGGACGCTCGTTTTGTCTTTTGTTTGGGCTCCATCTTTCTTTCCTGAGATTTTGTGTTGATGAATCGTGAGTTTCTGTAGTTCACTTTTTGCTCTGTTTAGCCGTGGTGACTGTCGATGCACAGATTATAAAAAATAATAACTACCTTTTAGTTCTTCAATTTCTTCCAAACAAACTGGAAACTAACTCAAATGTGTAACTTCCAGTGTGTCAAAGGAGTTTTCCCAGAAAAATAAGTTTTGCATATTCACCAGTATTTAAGTAGTAGTATTTCATTCAGTATTTAAAACCAATATAATGTAAGCATGTTTAAGCATATACAGTATGTACATAGTACGACATATGCTTTCATGAAGTTGATATACTGTAGGTTGGATCACAATTAAATAGAGAGAAACAAATTAACTTGGTGGCATGCCATCTCTGTTTTCTATCAGTAACTTTAATATACAGTTTAGTACTGTGATTCTCTCTGTCAGAGTGTCCTAGAAATAATTTGCTATAAATTATAAAATTGTGCTGTCTCATTAAAAAGTGCATATATATACAGATGGGAACAATTTGCACCAATAAATCATGCATATTGTGTCTATTACTCCCACCCACATTAGAAACTCTGATATGATTGTGACACACAGCAATAAAGTTCATTATTTTTAAGTTGAAGCATTTAGACTGGTAAGTTTAAATGTCTGGATTTGTTAGGCCTATGCCAGTCTTGCTACTGTTTGTTTTCTGAAAGTTTTTAGGATCAATTACTTTAAAAGTAGGCTATAAATGCTGTCAAAATGCAATTTGAATAAATTCACCCTCTGTTTAAAGGTATATATGTGGTATTAACATTCAATAACATTGCAAATGTCCCCGCTGTGGGACTAATAAAGGATTATCTCATCTTATCTTAACACGATTCAAGTATTTAGGTTGAAAAGTTTTAGAATACAAATAGTTCCAACGGCATCTAAGAGTCCAAATCAAGTGTATATGCTTAATTGGTGTTCCGATTAATAGGGGGTCCTTGGAAAATGTTCTCCCCTATAAAGGGGTCTCTGGCCCCAAAAAGTTTGAGAACCCCTGGTTTAGTGGAATAAGGGAACATAGTGGTGTTGTAGTGAATCTAATGTCCCAGTGGCCATCAGCATTCAGCTGGTGAGGGGAAAACAGGGACACTGGATGGGCCTTCAGTGTCTGACTGTGGAGGAGCGGGGACCAGGGAGACTGACATGACATGCACACACACACACCTTCATATGTGTGTGTGTGTGTGTGTGTGTGTACCGTACGAAATAGTGTGAATGTGCATTCTCGCAAGGTGTCTGTCAGTGTGTGTGTGTGTGTGTGTGTGTGTGTGTGTGTGTGTGTGTGTGTGTGTGTGTGTGTGTGTGTGAGGAGCTGTGGATCTCCTAATTTAGCCTCTAGAGAGCTGAGACGTCGGGGTGTCAATCTCACTGCGCCGCTTTTTTCCCCACTTAACTTTTTAACCGAGTTTCCTCCTCTTTGCAATCCTCTGTATTTATAGCTGCCAAGCCTGGAGCAGCCACGTATGTCTCTATGTGTGTGTGTGTGTGTGTGTGTGTGTGTGTGTGTGTGTGTGTGTCTGCGGTATTTACCAACATTAAACTCTTTGTGCTGTGTGTGTGTGTGTGTGTATAAGCTGCACAGCTGTTGATATTGTGGGGTTAGGGGTTTGGTATTTCAGTCAATTTCCACAGAGACGAAGATGAAGCGGAACGCGAGAGAGAGACAGAGGAAGTGTGGAAATCGCTGGAGGAAAAAGAGAGAGCAGAGGAAGAAAGAGAAGGAGGTGAAAGGGATGGGGAGGGGGGTGGTGGCGGTGGTGGTGGTGGAGGGGTTTGATGGGGGTAGAGGGATGGATGGAGGGATGAGGCAGACTTCTGGCCGGGCGAGCTGCTCTGAGACTAATTAAGGTGAGGGCAGTGGCAGAGACGAGGTAATGATGAAGAAAAGGATTTACTCCCTCCATCCCTTCGTCTAAGACGCACACCACCACCTCTCTACCCGTCACTCAGCCCCTTCACCACCACCACCACCACCCCCCTCCTCTTCCTCTCCTCCCTCATCCCCTGACTGTCCATCTCCCCTTCTCCTCTTCCAGTGCTGCACTTCCATTTCCTGTCCTCGTTCCATAAACCAGTTCAGAATGGGGACTAAACACACTATCCAAGCAGAGTAAACATCAATGTGTTTATAGTAACACATGTGCATGACCAATGCAACACTAGAGGGTCCAGAAATGGGCGGCTTGTAGCTGCCTCATCCTAGAACTATAATACGTTACTACGATCTCTTATTCATAGATGGATTTCTTCTGGAATAATTTGCCTCAAAGTCTCTGCTGCATTGTTAGTGAATCAGCGTTCAAAAAGAAAGTCAAACTTTATCTAAGACTGTAATTTGTTTTGCTGCGGTGGTGTTTGTTTTGTTGGTATGCTATCTCAGGTGTCATATCTCTAAGTTTTTATCTGTAACTAGTTATTTCTAAGGTTTTTATTCTTGTATTTTGTATGGTATTTGTGTGCTTAATGTATAACCCAATAGCTGCTTTCTATGGCACCAATTAATGGGGATCCTTAATAAAAATCACATCATTTTTACATAAAGAAAAGTTGATAACAGGTTTGATTTATACAAAAAACTGCAATGAAAGAGGCATGAACATTGTAAGGTTAGTGTTAGAGTGTGTTGCATTTATTCTGGGCCTTTGTGCATTGGCTTCTTTCACTGCAGTGCAAACATTTGACCTAAAGGGGACAAGACCACTAGAGCAGGTAGCCATCCTCTCCACTGAGAGATTTTAAAAGGTGATCAAAATCAAGCTAAAACACAGAAGAGGAAAACCGTGGAAAAGTCAGATATCCTTCTCTCAGACCAAACTGAATCACGTGCCCTAACAACCCAAGAAACGGTTACAGCTTTTCGGATCTGAACGTAAAGGTCAATTTTTTGAGGTCTTGCCATGTGTCTGAAAACAGTGGGTATGTTTTTATTCCACATTAAGCATTTAGACACCGACACGAGCAGCTAAGAGCAACATGTTGCCTGTTGAAAAGAGTCGGAGCTGTTACATTATTCCTGTGATCATGCTGGAATAATCATTAGAAAGTCAGAGAAAAGGTGAAATGATGGAGAAGACGTAGGAGATGGTATACTGTAAGAATTGATTACCTGTTAGACTGCTGGATTATATAACATTTAACATTTTAAATTAATGTATCGACATTCTGCACATGTTATAAAAATGGTTGCTTCTGTCTTTAGACTGTTTTCTTAGTTGTTTATCCACTTTACTGTAAGTGGTTACCTGACAGGTGTCCTGTTACTGCATTCACTGCGATCGCAGCATCCTGTGACTAATAAAAAGACAACTTTTAACTTCTATGTTGCTCTTATTCTGCAGCTCTGTTCCACCTCGTCCCTCTCTAACACACTGTCTGTCTGTACAGGAGCACCACTGTCTGCTGAGAACCTCACATCTTCCACATGTCAACATTTATTTTACAAACTAAGAGGGACAGGTTTGGTTTTAGCTTGAAGGCTGTGCAGTTTTGTAATATTATTTTATAGTTTTGTAAGGGTTTCTTGTGTGTTTTCCTCAGACAATTAGTTATATTCACATCACAACAGAAATATGTTTGTGGTTTCCTGCATTCATAATTATTAAGGTAATTAAAAAGATATTTTATTCAAAATGATATCTTGCATTTGGGGGGAAATGACACAGGCTTTAAGAGAGCGAGAGGATCATTTTAGGCAGTAGTGGAAAAATAGCAATACTAAACTGCAGGTGTCATTTTAAGAAATTATGTTTTGTAACACATTTCATCACCGTTTACTACTGTAAATGTCTTGTGTTGCACTTTAGCACCTTTAGGCCCTTTTAAAACATTTCTCTGGATAATTAAAAAAAACAATCAGCTTCTACATCTTCTTGCAATTTAGAGTTCATAGAAAAATAATATTCCTGTCTGGAAAAGTGTCTGTGAGCAAGCAATAAGAATAAGAACAGCATAAGAATATGTAACATATAAAACAAAAAAGGAAACTTAAGCGTAGAATACATTACAGTGCACAAGCAGAAAATACAGATAAAATACCATAAAGTAACGCATTAAACATTTAAACATAAATTATGGTTCAATTTTTCGAGATTAAAATGCTGATAGCACTTGGAATAAAAGACACCTTGAATTTATTTTTGGTTCCTTTTTTATTCCTTATAAAAATAATATTTTGCTAAATAATTCAATAAAAATTGTTACTTTTACTATGCTGTTTAAAAGCTGTTGCAAATTGATTTACTTTTTAAAATATTATTACAAACATATATTTGACTATTTCATAAATAGAAATAAATTGAAAAAAATTGAAATGCAGTTGAATTTTTCCAATATTTTTTTTTCCAATGTGTACCCTGCACATATTGTACTATATGTTCAGATTAAATATTCAAACAAGATAATTAAAAGGCTTAAGAGGGTAATATAAATTGCAACATGGAATATAGGGATCATTTCTGTCCAGTTCAACTCCTGTCTGACTTTTCCACCCTTGTTTTCTTGTCTTCCTCCCATCATCCCTCTCTCTCCCTCTCTCTCTCTCTCTCTCTCTCTGTCAGACAGATGTGTGTCTGCTCGCTCTCTCCAGCTGTGACTCCTCCGCTGGTTTTCTCCTCCTCCATCTTCCCCTCTCTCTCTTGCTCCTCAGGCATCTTTCCGTGGGCAAACAGGAAGCCGCGGCTGCTTGTCATGAGGCCTCCTGTTCCAGCCCCGCCAACCAACCGTGTTCCTGTCAACCAACGGCGTTACTTCCCTCCTTTCCAAACCGTTCACTTCCACCTACTCGTATGCTACATCTGCTTCTCGCCGTGTTTTGGCGTCCTCTTGTTACACATTTGCATACAATTTGCAGAAACAGAGTCTTATCCTTCTGCACATCCTCTCCTGTTGTCTGAGCCTGTCACTGCCTGGCTGGAACAGGAAGGAGGAGGTGAAACGTCTCCTCACTTTAGTCTGATTGCTTCAACTTTAAAAAACTAATGTTTAAGGAGATTTAGCATCTGATAGTCAAGCGAAACAAAATGAAGTCTGGACTAAAGCAGAATTATACTCTAGTGCATCATTTCTCCACCACAAGATGCTTCAACAAGTGCGTGTTTTAACACATACAAAAGAGGAATTTAAAAGGTCACATAAAAAACTATTTTTACCTGTTTTTAAAGGATAGGGAAGTCTATCTTAAAACAATACTCATGTCCATGTATATACTGAAACTGTTTGTTCATACAGGCTATTAAAGAGGACATATCATGCTTATTTCCGGGTGCATACTTGTATTTCAGGTTTCTACTAGAACATGTTTACGTCCTTTAATGTTAAAAAAAACGCTTTATTTTTCTCATACCGGCTGTGCTGCAGCACCTCTTTTCACCCTCTGTCTGAAACGCTCTGTTTCAGCTCCGCCCCCCTCCATCCTGAAAAGCCCAGTCTGCTCTGATTGGTCAGCTGGTCCACTCTGTTGTGATTGGTCAACCGAACCAAACTCTTCGGACTCCGCTCCAACTCCGTTCTAACTAGCTTTGTTTGAGGGCGTGCCAAACTAGCCGCTACGCGGGTATTATGCAAATGTGTTACTTGGTGACATCACCACGTTATGGAAGAAAAGGCGGGACTTCAATCAAGGCGTTTCAGGCAGTTCAGGAGCAGTGTTTCTGTTGAGGAGAGTAACTCCTTTTGGCGTGGACTTTGAAGACCTTTTACATGCACAAAAAACTATATAACACTCTAAAGGAAAGGGAAAAAGCACAAAAGCATAATAGGTCCTCTTTAAATTATCCCTTTCTATTGTGCTTCCTGTGGCAGAGCAAGAAAATAAAATTGTATTTCAAAGTTTATTAGCTTATTGGTATTGTGTCTCTCTGTAACTTTATATACAGGGTGATTTAAACAAGCCTATATGCTAAGCAGTAACTCTCCCTGTATGAATATATGTTTCAAATAAAATAATAAAAACAGCAGCACATGCAAGGACAGACGAACAAGCTCATGGGAGAGAGAGAAAGAGCAAAAGACAAAGAGATGATGTCTGATGGTTTTAACTGCACAGTTAATGTTTAAAATGTGTTGTCACCACCTTAACATTGTTACCACCTCAGGCAGCCAACTCATATATGGATTTATAATGTGAAGACAGAGTTAATGTTTGGACATTGAAGTATAAAGATTGAGGAGTAACAAGAATAAACTTCACCCTCCAAAAGGTGTATGACTTGGAGAAGACATCCTCTTCTTATAAATACATATATACAGGAAATAAATATGACATATAGATAATTGTAAGAGCACAAAGCACTCAGTTTTGGGAGTAACAAAGCTTGAATCACTTAAACTCAGAGCAAATTCACACTGCGGTTTGTTTAAAGACTTCCTGAATAATGTCAGATTTTAATGAGGCTGCGATGTGCACATGTTAAAAGGCAATCCTCTTTGTTTCTCTGCTTTTGTGCCCTTTTTATAGATTGCATTTAATCAGATCTTTTATGCTGAGAGAAGAAAAAAAAACATTAAAGCCGGTTGGCTTGTTTGGTGTACAAACATGTAATCCACTTAGTTTAGTTAATAATCGGAAAGAATTCAGGCAAACTCTGTTGAATATTATTTAAATCTTTTCAAATTTGTTGTAATTATTTCTTTCTTGCAAGAATGTCAAACACCGGCTCAGTAAATCTTGATAAGACGTTAGGAAGTTGTGATGTTTTCTGCTTCAGTGTGGAATACCTTGCTTCACTAATAGCTGGCTTTTAATTCCCGGGGTTTCAATGAAAATATAAATTCTCCTCGCTTCACTTTTTTTCCTCACTGATTTTCCGAAGGAAGTCGGTGAAATAACTAGACAGAAAAGAGCGTCTTCTAAAAAACTGCACCCTCTGTACTTTCAGGTGTAATGATGGGAGGAGGCAGCGTGGAGATAGCATGTTTGATCACCGAGCACATCAGTCGAAGAAGAAAAGCACCTCAGAGGAACTTTGGTGTTTGGTGTTTCTCACAGACTCCTTCTGTAAACCGCTCCAAAGTCAGTGTAGAATGTGAAAGAATGGAGAAAATGACACGAATACAGTACACAATGAGACTCCTCAATTTCCAGTGTTTATGCGATAAAGGAAGAAAAGGACATAAAGGTTAACCATGTGTCTCCTTTGTAAGTTGATGGCTCTAATGCTCCATGCAAAATCTTAGCACTATGTCGAGTGATAAATGAAGATACTGGCATCATATGAAAAACTAATGAATCCATTGGTACTAACCATGTCATACTAGCTTGTCGGGAAGGAGGTTAAATAACGCTCCAAACTTGTGCAAAATTTTGTCGAGGAAAAACTGGCATGGCCATTTTCAAAGGGGTCCCTTGACCTCTGACCTCTAGATATGTGAATGTAAATGGGTTCTATGGGTACCAACGAGTCTCCCCTTTACAGACATGCCCACTTTATGATAATCACATGCAGTTTGGGGGCAAGTCATAGTCAAGTCAGCACACTGACACACTGACAGCTGTTGTTGCCTGTTGGGCTGCAGTTTGTTATGATTTGAGCGTATTTTTATGCTAAATGCAGTACCTGTGAGGGTTTCTGGACAATATTTGTCATTGTTTTGTGTTGTTAATTGATTTCCAATAATAAATATATACATACATTTGCATGAAACAGCATATTTGCTCACTCCCATGTTGATAAGAGTATTAAATACTTAACAAATCTCCCTTTAATGTACACGTTGAACAGATGAAAATGTGCAATTAATTTGCGATTAATCACGATTACCTATGGATAATCATGCGATTAATTGCAATTCAATATTTTAATCAATTTACAGCCCTAATTTAAATATAATATATTAATAACTCAACATTTCTAGCATGCAGTAACTTTGATTGGAGCTATTTCAGGTGAACAAATAATAGATAAATAAAAGTGTTGAGCTCCAAACTTTCCAAAAAATACCAAATCCGTCCGGATGAATTTTGGAGAAATGTATATAAAAATGATGCACGAGATGTGTGAAATATTTGCATTTGGTGTAACATTGCAGCCTTAAAAAAAACATGGTGCCTTTATTCAGTGTAAACATCATGTTGCACCAAGCTGGAACAAGCTGACACAAAGTGTGGATGAGGTATTTATGCCAACATTAAAGCTTCTTAAAGGAAAAACAAAGGAAAATTTTATCAGTTTCAGTTAATTCACAACAAAGTTAAGATACGACCATTAGACATAATAGTGATATGTGAAATGGGATAATCTGATAAATTATCTGAAGCTTGAGAATAGCAACCTAGTTACTGAGCAGATAGTAAACTTACATTTCAAAAGAGATTTGAAAAGGTGCATGTATTTTACAATAACTGTTAAAAGTCCCAAAGGAAGAGATCACATGACCACACCTTAGACAGGGAGGATAAAACGAACGCTTCTGTCTGGAAAGGAACTGCCCTCCTCAGGTGCAATCACTGCCACTAAATCAGAGGTTATATATGCTGCCTTCCTGCCTTTGTTCACTCTTTCGACCTCTAACATGATGTGTGCGTGCTAGCATAAACTACACACACAAACGCAGACAGAAGCAAGAAAGAAATTATAAGAAATCTGCTTCTGAAATTAATTGCTCTGCATAAACGGTGCATGCTGACTACTCTTCACTCTGTTGCTCCTGTCATTAACTCTTCAGTTTGTACTAAACTTAATGACTGAACTGAAGACAGTCAGACCAGCCTTAATGTCACAGTGATGCATTCATTTAGTTTCACAATATAAACAGTAGTTTTGTGTCATATTCTGTGCAAATTCTACATTAAACTGCCAAACTCCAGAAAACTTTCTGGATTCCTGAAGGACCTTGATGATTGGTGCATGGTCAGCAATCTGTCGTCTCCCACCTGCTGCCCGTCCCTTTCTGCCATGCTGTCTGGTGCTGGGTTGATGGCCATTTTGAGCAATGCAGAGACTTTGTCCATCAGTTTTCCGCTTGTTTGACCTGATAATGAGATATAAATCAGGTGAAGCCTGAAGTAGAAAAGGAATAAGCTCAAAACCTTCTTTTATCTGTTCGAAATGTACCTTAAAGGAAGATTTGTCAAGTATTTAATACTCTTATCAACATGGGAGTGGGCAAATATGCTGCTTTATGCAAATGTATGTATATATCTATTATTGGAAATCAATTAACAACACAAAACAATGACAAATATTGTCCACAAACCCTCACAGGTACTGCATTTAGTATAAAAAATATGCTCAAATCATAACATGGCAAACTGCAGCCCAACAGGCAACAACAGCTGTCAGTGTGTCAGTGTGCTGACTTGACTATGACTTGCCCCAAAACTGCATGTGATTATCATAAAGTGGGCATGTCTGTAAAGGGGAGACTTGTGGGTACCCATAGAACCCATTTTCATTCACATATCTTGAGGTCAGAGGTCAAGGGACCCCTTTGAAAATGGCCATGAAAGTTTTTCTTCGCCAAGATTTAGTGTAAGTTTGTAGCGTTATTTAGCCTCCTTCACAACATTGTTAATACCAATAAATTCTTTAGGTTTTCTAGTTTCATATGATGCCAAACTGAACCCGCTACAACCTAAAAATCGCAAGTTGCGTTAATGTGTTAAAGAAATTAGTGCCGTAAAAACGAATTTTCGTTAACGCGTTAACTTAAGGCGACAGCCTTAATTCATTCACAAACCTTAACCTACACCTCAACCCTAACCTTAACTAATCCTAATTATAATCTTAACACTTGTACTGTAAGGCCTTAGAAGAGCGACGAAACAAAAATAGCTCACTTTGCAAAAAATATCCTCAATCCAAAGATCAAGAACTCAAAGAGGATAGAAGCACAAGGACACACAGCTAGAAATCAGCGATGGAGTCCACGTTCCAGTAACGTCAAACACCCTTTTTGTGAAAGGAGGGGGGTGAAAACAAGCCCTCGACAAATAGCGTTTTTGTCTGCTAAAATGGCGGGACGACAACCTTTGACCCCCTTTACATCTCGGCTCCTATAAGAGGCGTGGCCCCGCAGCCCAGCGGGCTCCTCTCATTGGACAAGGTCGTCGGACATTTGAGGCCTGCGGTGGGACGTGATTGGAGCGCAAGCCTTTATGCAGAGCGCAGAACAAGAGACACGGCAACACAGCATGAGACACATACAGAGAGAGGAGGAGGAGGAGGAGGAGGCTGAGACGAGAGAGAGAGAGAGATGGATGGATGGATGGAAGGAGAGATGGAGAGGAAGGTGTGTGTGTGTGTGCAGAAAAGCCCAGATAGCAGTGTGTCAAGAGTGCTGTCAGTCACTCATCCATCCAGCTGGCTAATTGGCTCCTTACCCTCTCTCTCTCTTTCTCTCTCCCTCTCTCTCTACCTCCCTCCCTCCATCCCTCCCTCCCTCGCTTGCCCTCTCTCTCTCCCTCCATCAGGCGTTGCTCCTAACTGCGCGCCGGAGGCCAAAATGCAGATGAGCTCTGCCTCGCGTCAGGGGGAACTTCTGCTCTGCTTAATTATCTGAGTGTGTGTGTGTGTGTGTGAGAGAGAGAGAGAGAGAGAGAGAGAGTTAGCTTATCAGCTTACCGGCCCACACACACACACACACACACACACACACACACACACCGTTCACGCTGCTGCTGCTGCTGCTGCTGCTGTTGCTGCTATGCTAAACAGCAAGGCATCCTGGGAATTGCAGTGACAGCTCATTTTGGTTTTTTCGCAGCCTATGTATGAAAGCTGCTGAGAGACAACCCTTCCCTCTCTCACCCCCCCTCCGCCTCCCCCCTATCTCCCTCTCCCCCCTTCCAACACACAAACACACACCTCTCTCTTTCCCCGGTGCTCATGGGAACGGGTCCGGGGCCTGTCACTAACCCTCTCCCCCCCACTCCCTCCCAAACCCGCACCACCCTCCCCTCATTGCCGCGGTGACAGGGCTTGTTGACAAACGCCAGCAGTCATCAGGGCACCATGGGAAATCTTCTGCCACCATTTTGTCAGCAGAATGACAGAAGCTGTTAATGTCTCGCCTCTCGCCCTGACACGAGACGCCGGGGCTGACAGACTCTGACACGCGCCACACACACACACATAGATGCACTCTTCGGGATACACACTGCTGTGCGCTGCCGTGCACTGACACAAATGTCACAAACACACACACACACACACACACCATTCATGTCCACATTTCGTGCCCCCCATCCTTCACTCTCCCCCCCATCTCACTCAACTAAATCAGTCAGTGTGTGTGTGTGGAGTGTGTGTGTGTGTGTGTGTGTGTGTGTTTGACAACTAGATGTGTATGGATGTTTAGTGTGTATGACTCGGGAGTGTTAATGAGGATATGTCTATGAGTGTGTACGGCTCCTAATGAGTTGTACTCCAGTGTGTGTGTGTGTGTGTGTGTGTGAGAGAAAACAGTGTCTCAGCTCTCGTTATGGATGCGGCGTATGCGTCTGATCAATAACATTTACAATCCCGACAGGAGATCGAGCCTGGCGGACAACCCTAACTGACCGTTATGAGAACATGATGAACTCCGGACGGAGCGCGCGCACACACACACATACACTCAGATACATATGGGCAGCTTCTCTGGACAGCCAATTACCGTTCCTCATAATCCACTTGCTCCACACACAGCCTCTGCCATCCACCTGTGTGCAGTCCAACCGACAGACGTCGAGATGTATTTGTGAGTGTGTGTGTGTGTTTGTGGGGGTTGCTGAGGATGCCAAAGTTCCCTCCAGAATCCACAAACATACACCGTCTTAAGCACACAGGCCCCTGATCACATCAACACTGGTAGTTTACCACATTTCGCTGCACTGGCTGCACCTGTTAGGAGCTGAAGTATCTGTTTAATGTCTCAGGGTTTTATCGAGTCGTACCTGCGGGGACCAACGCTGCAGAATCCTGTTGAAGATGGGAAAAAAGGTGTGTTTATATCGTGCTTCAAAGAGCGCATTAGGATCAGCTCGGGTGTTTCCAGAGGCCGGCGAGTAAGAAAGATGTGGCCAAATTGAGCAAACAGAGGAAACTAAATGTGACCTTGTGGCATATTTCAGCAGGTCTGAAGGTTGCTTTGAAATGATACCAGACAGATTTCACTTAACAACACGGGAAGCTGTGATAGACCAGTCTATTCTCATTTTCAGGGTGTATAATATTGACGCTTTGTAACGCCCCCCGGTGTGTATGATACCAACGCATAAGGTACCCTTTAGCGTCTGTATGAGACGCACCGGGCTTTCAAGTAACTACAAAGTGCTCCGGGAGTGTGTTGACGTAGTTTAAAGAGCAAGAAAGCATGCATATTGGGCTGGTTGGAGGGAAGGTGGATGGGTCCAACAAACACAGGGCTTTCATCCAGGAGACCGCTGTTCATGTCACGTGCATTAAGTTTTACAAACATAGTACTTTTAAGGCCAACCCTCATCTGTTTTCCTCAACTCTTAGTGGTTTTGTTGCCTAAACCTAAGCAAGTGTTTCCATTTGAATTCACAACGTCAACCACGTGTTTACTGCGACCGTAAAGTGACGCGAAGGGGTCCTGACAAAGTATGTGACGAGTTGAATGGGCAGCATCAATTCAACATCAAAATGTGAGGTACAAAAGACAAATAATTTACCACCTCAACACTTCAATTCAACTTTATTTATCTCTGTAAGGGCAATTGTATGCAGCAGCTCACCACCCAGAAATCAACAGATATATAGTAGATAAGAAAAGAAAGAAAACTAACAACAATCGAAGGCTATATGTCTAAAAACTATATGAAAATAAATAACTTTTAATATCTAAAAAAAGAAAGAAAAAACAGATCTAAAAAGGCACACAAGGTAATGAGTCCATTCAAAAGTTCTGGCACATTCTAAGCTAATTAAACAGAGTTCTCAAGCATTTTCATGTCATACACACACGTCAAGGAGCGTAACTGTAAGCACATCACATAAGTGCAGGGCAATTGAAAAATAGCATGGATGAAAAGTGTAGAGCGTGCAAACCACAAATTGCTCTGATCACAAGTGCTTCATTAGACATTTCTGAGATGCTCTCGAAACCCCTCTAAAGGTGTGAAGATGTCCAACCTGTTCAGATATTGGAGCACTGAACAGTTAACATAACTGAGGTAGATGATTTTGTAACATAAACTAGGACAGACACCCTCACAAAGTTGATTGAAAAAGAAGGCTTTGAGGACTCATTTAATAATCAGCTTCTCAAATGTGAGGATTTGCTGCCTTTCTCTGTTTTATGTCATTATAAACTGTGAACATATTTGGGTTTTAAACTGTTGGTCGTACAAAACAAGACATCTTCTTGCACATCTGGGAAGTTTTGACAGGCATTTCTCACAATTTGCTTTGCTTGATGTTTTACAGACTTGATTTTTTAACAATTAAACAGAAAATGAATTAATAGATTAATAAAGTAATCAGTAGTTGTAGCCCAAAACCAATGCATGTCTTTTTCCTCACAAAAAAAAGCCCAGCTAAATGATGTTTATGTTTTTTGTTAATTCTTTGTTGAATATCACCTCATTTTTTAAGTTGGTCTACATTAAAGAAGTATTTCACTGCTGGAAAGATGCAGTAGAAAGGTGTGAATATTTTTGAAATTGGTGCTACATGACCAGAGAAAACAGAGAAAAGTGGCTGTGGTATTCCCTTTCACTCAAAAGGTAGAACAACCTACAACAACCACTGGGCTCGCTGCAGCCAATGAGTAGACAATTTTTTTTTAAAGCAACTTTTTATCACAGAAAATAAGTAAATTAAAGAAAAAAAAAAGAAATAGGCTACATCATTTAGGGTTGAGTTCTTGCACATTATATTGCACACAATCACTGTCTGATCTGTGTAATATAACTGAGCCCAGTCTTACGCATTGTCCATCTGCAGTCTACTTTGAAATGATGATCTGGTCGCTATATGTAGGTGCAACACAGCAAACATTTAAACATCATGGACCTGCAACAACTTCTAATTATTGTATTATCAGAGTTACTTGAGATTTTTTTCTGGGTATCAATTTAAAAAAACGTAACTAAAGCTGGTTTTGTCATTTTAATTTTGTTCTCGACAAAGAACTTGTTCTCTTCCTGCAAATTAGTCTCTATAAACGCCTGTGTGTCCTCTTTAGAGCCCTCCAATCTTGTGTTCGTGGTACACAGAGCTCGCCTGAGAGACGTTTGTTTGTACCGTCTTTTCTAGTCTGCACTGACAGGATATCTGACTAGTAGAGTAACCAAACTGGTTTAATATGATCCATGTACACACTCACACAGTGGAGCTCTGACACTTGTGCAGTATTAAAAGTTGCACACACTCTCTCTCACAAACAGTCTGGCAGAACTCTGTCACTTGTACAGTCGATACCAAAACTTTTAACATCACACACACCCACTCACACTCAATTTGACACTTGTACAGTAAGTAGCAGCTATATGGAAACCTGTTACGCATCACTCAATCACTCACTCTCACTAACACACTCACACACACACACACGTCGTTGTAACAGCAATCAGCTGTAACGTTGCAATTTCCTCCAATCAGAAACGAGTTTGACTGATGTCATTCAACCCTCTCATACTCAGCTGAATGCCCTGCATGCTTTAAAACTTTCTTTTCTTGTCAGATAATGATCATTTTGTGATTGAAGGTAAAACAAAAAAGATAGTGAAAAGGAGTTGAATTATCTGTCAAGAAACATTTTGGTTATTTTCTTCACATGCAGCGTGCTAATGGGAAACATGTCCTGGAAGCAAGAGACAACTAAATGTGATCTAACTACAACAGGCCTGCTGGGCTGATTGATTGAGGCGACCCAGAGCTACACAGGGCCCTGCAGCATGTTTACTGTGTCAGAGCTGCGGTTCAGATGTTATCTAGATTGATAGTTGTCAGGAGGCCCTGAATATACTGCTCCACCCTCACATGGTCAGTTAAGATTTCACAGTTTGATTAGAGCAGTGATATCACCAGAGTCATATTCAATGCATCTTAAAAGACACATTATCTGAATATAGGCTAAACAAAATGGTCCAGCCTGGTTCCAGACTTTTGAATCGCTGCATACCGTCAACCATTCAACATCCACAACACCCAACTGACATTAAGAAAAAAATACTATTACTAGGCATCCTAAAGTCCTGCGGGACCATTGGATCAGCGCTCTTAGTTGCCCACTGTGGTGCTGGAGCAGCGACGCTCCCAGTCGCTCCCAGAGTGGCAGTCTTTCTGTTCGCAGGAGTAGGGGGTTGTTGGTCTTTCAAATTGGCTTCTTGCGCTTCTGCGGGCCATCTTCTCGTCCCAGTGATGCAGCTGTTATTCTTTGAAGCTCTGCAGACCCCTCTGGATTTCAAACCTCCAGGTGTCTCTGCCTGGTGGCCTTTTCCCTGAAGCGAGCTCTCTATAAAGGAGATCTTTAGGGATTCTACCATCTTCTATATGGTGCATGTGACCGAGCTAGGCGAATACAAGCCCTGTACACCTGCGCTTTGGTGTGCTCCGTGAGTTTGTTGTTTGTCCATACCCTTTTGCTCAACCTTGCAAGGGTGGTAGAGGCTTTTCCAATCCGACTGCTGAACTCTGTCTCTAGAGACAGGGTGTCAGAGATAACCGAACCAAGGTATGTGAATTCATGGACGGTCTCAGTAGGATTCTATGCTGAAGTGAGGAGGACTGTCCACATTTTGGCCCATAACAATTGTCTTTTTGACGCTGATGGTTGAAGTCCCTACAAGCCCTGGAAAAGCAGTCCATCAGCTGTTGTAGGCTGTGTTGATCATGTGTAGAAGCAGCAGCATCGTCAGCAAAGAGGAGGACTCTAAGAGTGACTGCTCGCAGCTTGGTTTTTGCCTTCTGCCTTGACAAGTTAAACAGCTTCCCATCAGATCCGGTATGAAGGTAGACGCCTTCAGTAGTTTGACCAAATGCCTGCTTGAGGAGCACAGCGAAGAAAATGCCAAATAGAGTAGGGAAGAGTACACAGCCTTGCTTTACTCAGCTACAGATGTCGAATGCCTCAGAGGGAGACCCATCATAGACGACAGTCCCCTTCATGTTGTCATAGAAGGACTTCACAATACTCAGGAGCGTTGGGGGACAGACGATTCTCCGTCCCTGCTCACGAGGTCGAAGGCCTTTGTGAGGTTGATGAATGCAAGGTAGACGGGCTTTCCCTGCTCTTTGCATTTCTCCTGCAGTTGTCTCACCGAGAACATCATGTCAATCGTGAAAAAAAAAAATACTAAACACGTGGTGTTGATCTTCTCATCTAACTGGCAAGAAAGGGCGTAAGCGTATTTCCCAAAACATAGCGTAGCCTAGCCTGCATAGTGAGGGCAGGATTTTAAATTTAACAAACATTTCAGATTGGGCTTTTTACTCATTAGAAGTGGAGCCATAATTCTATAAAAATATCATCTTTCTAATGACTTTGTTGTTTTTAAAACATGGGAAAAATAAGCCATAACCCTGAAGTCTCCTATATTCATTATGCACGTTTAGGTGTATTACAGTACAGCGCACTGAAACTTGTTTAACATCACACACACAAACGCGCACACACACTGAGCGCACGAGCAGGTGAAGGAA